>BHFT01039444.1:18447-58358 GCA_004320025.1 Laticauda laticaudata | reverse complement strand
GCTTGGTGAGATGAACTGCTGTCAATAGCAGAATGGCCTGCTCCAAATAACAATAGGAACTTAGACTTATACACCCCTTTATAGTGTTTGCAGCTCCCTCTAGCAGTTTACAGATGTCAAGGCATATTGCATTCCAACAATCAGAGTCCTCATTTTAACCTTCAGAAGGGATTGGAAGCTGAGTTCAACCATTAGCCTGGTGAGATTTGAACTGCCAAATTTCAGGCAGCTGGCAATCAGCAGAAATAGCCTGCAGTTACTGCACTCTAACCATGCACCACCCCCAGTGCTCAAAAATGTTAAGGCCCTGTCACCACTGGCCGCACGGATGCAAAACGTTTGTAAAAGGACACAGCAGACGAGGAAAAAATGTTCATCTGTTGTTATCCGCTCTGAAGGGGCAAATTTGGCATTAACCTAGAGCGGACAACACGGAAAGGACGGATGGGGGGAGGATGTAGGGCGGATGGAAAGCGATGCTCCACGGAAGACCTGCGGATGGAAGGTGGATGAGAGCGGATGCACATCCGCAAGACTTCCAGTGGGGAGTGCAGCCAAAGCGGATGCGGAACGCCCGAAAAGAGCGGATTTGCCGAGCGGATGGAAGTGAGATGCCTAGCGGATGCTAGCGTTCCTGCGCATGCGGGGAGGATGCATTGCGTCAGCCGCGACATAAAGGGAGCAGTCTCCAAGAGGTCACCATTCAGAGGAAGGAGACCTGCTTCAGAACAGCTCTCCCAGCCAGCCAGGCCAGCCAGCCATGGGAAGAAACGGGAGCCTCTGCATCTGCTGCCAGCTTGGCAAGAGGGACAGGGCCACCTTGCCCACCCCCTGGCCCTGACTCTGCTCTGCTGGGCTTTGCTGCCCGGCCTCGATCTGTTGGTGTGGGCTTTGCTGATGTGCTTTCTGGAGGTGGTGCTTCTGTGATGCGCTTCTGGAGTGGTGTTCTGCTGGTGCTTACTCTGCTGATGCTGCTTCTGGTGGTCGGGTGCTTCTGCTGATGCTGCTTCTGGTGTGGCGGTGCTTCTGCTGGTGCTTACTCTGTGCATGCTCCTGGTGTGGTGCTTCTGCTGGTGCTTACTCTGCTGGACACTGCTCCTGGTGCTGGTGCTTTGCTCGGTGCTTTACTTGCTGGCGCTTCTCTGGTCTCTGCTGTCCTGCTGGTGCTCCTGGTCTGCTGTGTCCTGGTCCGCTGGTCTGCTTGGTGATTACTCTGCTGCGCTGCTCCTGGTCCTGTGGGTCCTGCTGGTGCTTCTGGTCCTGCTGGGCTGCTCTGATCCTGCTGGTGCTCTCCATGGTACTTGCTGGTCCTGTTTGGTCTGCTCCTGGTCTGCTCCTGGTCCTTGCTGGTGCTGCTGGTTGCTTGCTGGTGCTGCTGGTCCTGCGTGGTCCTGCTTTTGTGCTTCTGTTGTTGCTGCTGGTGCTGGGTGGTGGTGTGGAGGAGCAGCCCTACACTCGAAGGCCCCCTCTGATGAGGGCCCATATGGCCCTGCCAAAGGGAGGAAGAGGCAGACGCAGAGAACGGTGAGAGGAAGGCAACACAACATAGAAGAAACATGAGGATGAGGTGCTGGAGTGGCTGAGGGAGAACGAAGTATCTATGGCGGATGGGACACAGCTCTATCGCGACACCAAAGGAAGCAGGCTGGCTAGGAGAGAAGAAGCCGGAGAGCCTGGGCTATACTCAGCTGTGGAAGCCAATGCCACACCTTGGACGGGAAGCTGCACACTCAAGAAATCTGGCCAGGCCGCGGTCAGCTGACGGACAGAGGGGGGGGGGGGGGGGGGGGGGGGGGGTGACCAGTGATGGCCAAGGTGCAGCTTCTTGGAGGGTGGATCCACCACCAGGAGCAAAAAGGGGCCCCCCCCTCTCACAACCCTCTCTCTCAGGCAGCCTGCTGCGAGCCAGTCCTTTCTGGCCAAGAGTCAGCTCCTGTGTCCAGGCAGTTATCTGTGGAGCGTCCCATGATGGGGAGACCCCCCCGACAGCTGTAGCTACCATGGCGGACGCACGTGGAGGACCCCCTGACGCAGTTGGGAGCAAGGAGAGGGGGGTGGCCCCCACCTCACACAGGCCCAACCCGCATCCACCCCCAGCTCCACCTCCCACAGAAAGGCAGAGAGCCAGACAGGAGGGACAGAGCCACACTGTTCTGCTGGAGATAAGAGACACCATCCAGGAGCGCGTAGATCTCCTCCTCTTCAGCTGGTTACACACCGACGCCCCATCTCCAACCACAGCCTTCTCCCTTGTCACAGACCCTCATGAACATGGCGGAACCCCAGTACCAGGTGTGGAAGGACAGGATCACGATCTTCTTCACAACCCTCCAGACCAAGATGAACTTCTCCCACCCAACGTCCAGGTCTGCTCTCCACCCCAGGTTGATGTCACTGCCCTTCAAAGCTTTCCACAGGCCCTTCCCCTACCAAGGCTACAGCTACCAGGAGGTCCAGCCAGCACAGGCCACCCTTCCCAGTCCAGGCCACAGGTTTTACATCAGACACCACTGGTGCCATGATCCACCAATGCCACCCACGCCACGATGACGACCGACGCCAGTCCTCAACCGCTGCAGACCAGACAGCCCCACTACACTGCTCCTTCCTCCACCCCACAAGCCAAGCCCGGCCTCAGTACATCTGTCTTCGGTATTGGGGCTGACACCCCATGTCAATGGAGGCAGGGGCCTCTCAACATCATGGGGCTGAAGCCAGCTGTCTGAGAGCTTCCTCAAACACACCGTCCCCTGTTGCCCTCTCGGGGCCAGGCACCCCAGTGGCGCTTCGACCGCACTCCAGGCAGCAGCCACTCCACAGCACCTGGGACCTTCACCCTGAGACGTGGGGCACACCTCCGATGTGACCAAGAAGAGTGCCAAACTGGGTGCCTACCTGTTGACTTTATTTTTGCTTTGGACACTTGACTTGGGTCATTTTTTTTTCTTACAGCTTGTATTAATAAAGATTATCCTTGCTTCACACACTGCTTCATTTATTTTATTAAATAAAGTTGTGGAAACTTTTAGAAGGTTTAAGCCTTTGCATGCTTGTGGGATGCGGTAAGGTAGCAGTGGGATGGGCAGGGTACCTTTGGGATGCGGTAATAGTGTGGGATGGGCAGGGATACCTTTGGGCTTGATGGGTAATAGCGTTGGGTGTGGGCAGGGATACCTTTGGGATGCACTAATGCTGTGGGATAGATAACCTCCAGTGCAAACATAGTGGGACTCTTGGTCCACCCTTCCCAGGTGCCACACTTATGGCCCTTTATTATCAAGAATAATGTTAATCAATCATCCACACATGTACAACATAAACACACACTTTATTAAATGGCCCTGTTCATTGTAGGCAACACCCAAACATACTGGCCCATGCTCATCCGTGTGATGAACAGCTGAAGGAAGCATCCATTAATTCATTTACCATCCTGTCTTGCCACTCCACTTGCTCCAGTGGGAGGTTTTGCACCAGTGCACGGAGGTTGCCGTGCTTCTTCTCCCTTCGCTTGTGGAACGCTGCTGTTTGGGGCCTTGCAACCTCCTTAGTGTCTATCAGGTTCTCGCCCTTGCCCTCCATTCCCCAGGCTCCATGTCCCAATTGCCTTGTTGGGAGTCCACGAACCTGTTCTGCAAACATGCCATGGGTAGCAAGGTGTGCCATGAGATTGTGCAGGATTGCAGCAAGCCTTCCACGATCACTCTCTGCACTAGAGGTCTCTCGGCCGACTCTAGCTCAATACATGCCAGTCGGGTGAGGAGAGTTACTGACACCTGTATGGCCAGGATGCCAAGGCCGTATTCTTCCACACACCCGCCGTTGCCCTGGACAGGGCCCTGTATGTAAGATCCTCTGTCTTAACAGGCGTGAGGAGTCTCTGGTAAGTGTAGGCTTTCATGGGTAGGGTTCTTGAGCGCAGAAGGCCGTCATCCCCCACAATAAGCTAAGGGCACATCTTGCCGTGTCGCTTGTCAGTTAGGGGGTCTGGATCTGGTGAAGCCCTGATAGTAGTTGCCGTCCAATAGGCACCTTCGTTGCTATGCTCCCCATAATCATGTCAACTGCGTGTATGCTGTATACGCCGCTGGGCAGTCTTGAAGATGAAGCCGTTGACTGAAGCATCTATGTACATGAAAACTTTGTAGTCAGCAATCGACCATGGTGTGAAGAGGATGATGTGCTGAAGAAGCCTCTTGTATGAGAGCTCTAAGTGGACCCCGACTTGGCTGGAGCTTTGCAGGCCACGTGCTTCCCAATACTATGGCCTCCAATTGTGTGGGGGAAGTGTCCACCTACTGATACCACTGCTCTGCAACTTTCTTCTCCAGCCTCTCTCATTGGCAGGCTGCCCTGATGCGGGCTCCTCCATGGTATTCTTCGATGATGGCTGCACCACTTCTCTGACCACAATGCTTGATGGTGTTGTGTAGGCACCCTCCAGCCGTACTGCTGCTCCTGTTAGGTGCGTCCTCCGTAGGCCACGGTGGGCGCAGAGTGAGTGCCACCTGAGCCCAGCGTTCCAAGTCTGCGGCCAGAAGGTATTGGACTCTTGCTGTGTCAAACCTGTGGTCTCACAGCCGCTCCACAACTTCCATCGAGAACATGCCTGAGGTCACAGTTCCATCTATGATTAGTATCTGCAGAATGCAGCGAGGGTCTTCGTTCCTCAGCTTCTCACCTAGAACGCACATCAGATTGTTGTACGCAGTCGTGCTACTTTCTGCCCTTCCTCCCAAATCCATTTCTTTGCGACCCAGGAGACTTCTGGCCCACTCCTTTTCTTCCCAGTAGAACAGTTGAAAGAGCTGTAGATGGCTTCACACTGTTGCAAACGCATGAGGTGCGGCTACCAAAAAGCGCAGTGTGTTACGATCCCATGAGGACAATCAATGAGCATGCTGTGGATGAAGAGCAAGAGCCATTATGAAGGCTGCAGCAGGTCTGCCACAGCAGGCGGTGCTGACTTGAAAGTGAGATCCAGCGTGAGTTCCTCCCCCTTTTTTGTAGGATATATAGGGTTTTCCACTTATGTTACCTGTTTGGTGATCCAGTCATCTTAGGCATCCGCTCTAGACATCTCCTTAATATCCATACATACGTCGCACCTCTGGCCACAAACTTTTTTGTCATTGATCAATGTCCACTGTTCTTCTTTCGCGCAGCTGCTATCCGCCTTTCATCCTTGCTCCCGTCTGTGTGCGCTACTAACACTGCGCGTCCGTTCCACGTAACTGTTTCGCTTCCTCCCTGTGTCCGCTTTTCCACTGGAGCAGATTTGGTTGCGCGGAATTGCGCAAGCGATGCCTAGCGGATATAGTGCGACTGCGTTAATGTATGACGACGGATGTAGAACGGATGTTCCCCGTATGCGTTGCGGCATGCAGAAATGGACGCGTTGGATACATTTTCCCGTTTCAAAAAGTTTTGAGCTGCTTCAAAACTTTCTGAGCAGATGGAACCTCATCGACGGATGCTGGACAGATAGAGAGGATGAAAAACGGAGGCAGTGAGTACAAAACGGATGAATCGTGTTAACCAATGGATGGCAAGTGTTTCTCTCTGTTTTACATCCTCTTTCCTTCCGTTGGTGCAGTGTGACATGGGCTTTACCTAATTGAGCGATGAAACATCTGCAAGAAAACAACCAAGCTCAGAAATCACCAAGGACTCCACAGTTCTGAATATTCACTGCATAGCCCATATGCACTTCTTCTCTTGAGATGTGGTTATCCTTTTTGTGGGTAGATTTCCCAAACATCAGCATAGGAGCTGTATAAAGACAAAGACTATATTTTTTCTTTCACTGTTTCGGAGACCGTTGAACACTACACTCATGAAATTGTGTGCATTGTTCACTGTGGCTAGTAATTTGATGAATCAAAGGAGGAAATTTGCATGGAGAATGAGAATCTAATCTGAGCAAGTACTAGTGGAGCAGCTCTTTGTAATTTTAACACTAGGACATTTTATTAAAGAAAGCGGGAGAATAGGCTAATTCTTACTCTAGCTGGCAGCATCATATTCAACAGAGAGTCAAAGACAATATTACAGGAATGAAACACTAGGAGATTAGCCATGTTATACAAAGAGAAAAAGTGGTAACATAGAAGATGCTTCTAACTGTAGCACAGACCTGGGCCCTTTGGCTTTCCCTGTTCAGCCTGCATGAGGTCAGTCATAAATTAGAAATAAAATGTAAATAAAAGTATGCCATGCCCACAGTGTAACTGCATTGCTTTTATTTTGAATGTGACTGCTCTTTTTTCCCCACATTATTTTATTGGCTACATTATTTTGCGGAAAAAGATGTTGTACATTGTTATGCACATAAATGCAACTATTCCACTACCTGTATGGGCAATAGATAGGTCAACAGAAAAGTTTTTAAATTCATTTTTTAAAAAATATATATTTTCTTTTCTTTCACAACTCCTCTTAATTATAGAGACATTTTCAACACAACTTTCATTAATCCCAAAACGTTTACATGAACACTTACATCCTGATGTCTCTCTCCTATATATGTGTCTTCACATCTTCACAGCCCTATTGGTTTGGCCCTCCACAACAAGCCATTTCTCATGTAGCCTCTTGGGAAAATTCTGCTGCCTCTTGTATTTGTTAGGGTTCAAGGTGCTGAGGAATCAAATAATTAAGACCATACAGTTATTTCCAACAGGTTGGATCTTGGTTTAACAGAAGAAAACTATTTTAGGTTATTCCAGATTTTTTTTCTCAGTTACTGTACTGGCTATCCTTGATTAGTGACCGCCTCATTTAGCAACACTTTGCAATTACAACAGTGGTAAGAAAGTATCTTTCCAACCAATCCTCACATGTAGAACCTTTGTGGGTTTGTATAGCAAAGGAGAGCAGAAGTAAGGTGGTTTCACTTAATGACCACTTCACATAATGACCTCTAGGTCTCAACTGTGATCTCCAGACTGAAAGATTTTAATTGTGATCCCCAAAAAAGGATTACCCATATTCCATTTCATTGCTGATGAAGACATTGAATGCTTCAACATCCTGTAACTTGATTCCCCATGTCACTTCTATTGATTTGAATTGATACACTGTGTATTTCATCATTATTTTGAATAACTCAGCATGGTTTAAATGTTCTATTTTCTACACAACAACCCTTTTTAACTTCTTGGCTGTGTGCAGTTTGATGTAGGACATCAGTACACAGTACTCCAGATACCATTGCACCCACAGTTTCTGAAGGACACGAATGAGTAGAACTAAGCGTACATTGCTTGAAGAAAAATCTTCACATTTTCCTGGTTCGTACAGCTTAATCTTTCTTTCCTGTGTTTTTGTTTAAACACATATGTACCTTTCTTTGTGTGCCCTTCACAACCCCTGGATTATGAGAGAAAAGCTGTGAAGAATTTAATGGAATCTATGAAAACAATCTCAGACCAGCTTAATGGTAGCTAAATTATCCTGCCTAACACTTTCTAACAGCATTTGTGACTTTCACAAATGATAAGATCTTGTCTTCTCATTTCTACTTCTAGAGTATAAACACTAAAATAGATGAGATCTGATTTGGTGACACATTGTAAATAATAATGGGTATATATTTAGTATCATTTGAGTCACAACAGTGGACTAATATGACCTTCCCTGCTTTCTCACCCAGCCAGAATTTGGTATTATACTTATTTATTTATAAATTTATAAGTATTATGTACATGGTTAAATGTAAAACTTAATACTATATTTTTAAACATTTTTTGTAAGATGAAGCTATTATGCTCTATAGAAAAGTAGCAGCTTCAAGACTTTCTCTTAATTCCCAGAATGCTTCTGAATCTTATTGCAAATATTTTTTTGAGATTTTTTCTTTTTTTATGATGAAATCATTATATCAGATAACAATTTATTGGTAGCTTGAAACAATATGCACCATTCGGGAGGTTCTTGAAGATTTGAGTTGTACCAGAGCACAAGATTATCAAATGACCACAGCAAAGAACTAGAGTTGTTATATGATTTTGTTATCCTCTAGAGGGCAATTGTAGTGCAGATCCAATAGCCATAACAAGGAACAGTTTACTTTCTGTTATATGGGTAACTTTTGGTAAACTGTGTTCATCATGGAAGACCTATTGTACAAATGTCCTTCAAATTATTTCAAAGTTAATGATTTTGAAGTGCCCACAGGCTCAAAGGAACCCCATTCATTTGATGGTGTCAACACAGCTTGGAAAGTTTCTGCTTTTTTAAGTGCGCTATTTAGAAATAGTGTTATGTATGCTTTGGCTAAAAGAACGTAGCATTTCTTAGTTTGTCTTGTAAGCAGGTGATAACCATGGGATTTGAACTAGGGATCTGAACTTCCTATTATTTAGGAAGTCCCTTGCAAGATGGTTAGCACTCTTAACTGTTTTTTGGTCCAAAGTGATCTTGCAGTCAAAGTTTGAGCAGTCTCATTCAGGTAACTTCAGTCTGCTTTCTCTGTGATACATAGCCCCTTTGTGCCTATGATTATCACATCATCATTATGCAAATTAGACACCAGATGGTCTTCTGCATTTACTATTTGCTCTTGCACATTACTCTCTCAGCAATTGCTTCAGCATATTCCCCTTGAAAAATCTCAACAAAGTTGTTTTTTTAAAAAAATAATCTTCCTAGAGAATTGCATTCTTGCTGAGTTAGTCTTTCATCAGGAATGTGGCTTCACTTTGCATGCTTCCCTCCTCACTCGTTTTCTCTTGTGGACTCTATCCAGCCCAGGCATGGTTTGTACAATACAGCCTCTCAGGGGCAATATAGATTGTCTCCTTAAAAAGCTTCAGGACTATTTTATAATCCAGATTTCTCTGCTTCCAGCTCCAAGAATGGAAAGCACCTTGGTTGCAACTGATCAACATGTCAACTGTTAGGAGAAAAGCAAATTCAGCAAGAATTTAGGTTCTCACCCAAAGGAGAAGGCACAACTTCCAGGACAGGTAGATGGCTTCTTCCACTTAGATGCTTCCTGATTTCTTGTGTCTGATAAGCACTCAGAGTGATACAATCCATTTCTAAGATATGCTTTGGTTTCCAACTTTACTGCTATGGTTTCTTATGTTAAATGTTACCCTTCATTCATTAAAAACAAAAGGTCAAAGCTCTGCTATGGCTATATTCTTGATTCTTCTTCAGAAGTATCAAAATAATAGAGCTACATTATTTTGCAGAAAAATATGCTGTACATTGTTATGCAGATAAATGCAACTATTCCACTACTGGTACAGTCAATAGATAGGTCAATAGAAAGGCTTATAAATTCATTTTTTGAAAAATATGTATTTTCTTTTCTTTCACAACTCCTCTTAATTATGGAGACATTTTCAACACAACTTTCATTAAACCTAAAACATTTACATGATTATATTTTCCTGATGTCTCTTTTTTTTACATAGATATTTTTACCATAAGGTTTCTTTTTTACTCATTAATATGACTTTCTATTTATCCCCTTTAAAGGAATACTTGGCATACCTAGCCAAGAGCTATGTTAAAGTCTAAATTGGCCACTCTCCAAAATATGTTCCATATTGTATTTTTTTCTGATGTCCATATTCCAATAAGAGGATGCATTGCCTGATCCTATTGTGAGATGTGGAAAAATGTCATCTTTTTCCCCCTTTCAGCAGAAGACTAGATCTGCTCACCAGTAAATTCAGACCTGATCTTAACACTTGTAGTCATTCAGGTGCTTTATGAAATTAATGATTAGGCATGATCATATGGGACAGATTGCCCTTATTGCAACATACAAAATGGACCTATTTGAGGGTTGCAAATTTCCACACTGTCATTACAATACTCAGTAAGCAAAGATAATATCATGATCACAGGTGGTGTTAGGTATTAGTTTCTAATTCTATAATTTGTGTGTGTGTGTGTGTGTGTTGGAATTAATTTTAACTCCTGGCAACTATCTGGGCAAGTCCCTGAAATTTACTTGACTAGGATTTTCAGGAGTGGTTTGCCATTGTTTACTTCCTGGGGCTGAGAGAGAGTGACTGGCTCAAGGTCATCCAGCTGGCTTTGTGCCCAAAGCACATGATCTTCTAGTTTCAAGCCTGAGGCCTTAGCCACTACTCCAGACTGGCACTCTTACAATGTTTAGACAACTGAAAAATATTATTTTATCTCATTTGCAAGTGACTGATCTTTGGCTCCTGCCAGTATTGAAGTGGATTTCTTTGATATTCTTTATAATTTTTCTTGTAGTTGTGAACAAAAGGCAAGCAAGAACAATTGGTCCAATGATGCAGTAATAAGATGCCATCACAGTCTTGGGTGGCATAGGATGAAATCCACTATAACTAGTGCAAATATTACAAGCAGAGCTAATTATACTATCAATCATATTACAGGATATCAGGTATGAATTAATCACTCATTTAAAGCAATAGTTCCTTATACCCAAGAAAAACATTTTCCCCCTGCTAACATGCTTGGATTTCCAGTGTGTGCATATTGTGACAAAACTGGGTCCATTTAAACATCTACTTCAGACCATTTTTATTGACTTTATCCACCTGCTTGGACAACCTCTTCAACTTGACCGAGCACTGGAAAACAGATAAATGCTCTTTCTCTTTCAAGCATTTGAAAATCTTCCAAGTGTTGCACATAGATAAGCTATTCCTAGGAAAAATGCCACCATCAATCTAAGATATATTTGCAGTAGATAACAATATAGCCAAGGCCCAATGGGGAGATAAGCAACAATTGAATTTAAAACGGGTGAAATTAACTCTGGCTCATCTGCAAACCACATTTCTTATTGCAGTAAAGGTACAATTCATTATCTGGCATCAAAATGTACACTTAAGTGGTGTGCTGAGGGCCTGCTGTGTATTTCTTTAAAAATAATGTTGAGTTCCATTGATGCAAAACAAGTGACCTACCTTGTTTACACTTTTCCAAAGGAGGAAACAAATCAGTGAAATTATGCTTGGTTGGGGTGGAGTGTTTGAGAAATACAGGTGAGGGGGCAGATTTTCAACATACAGCCTTCTGTTCCATGTTTCCACTTCTCATTTCCCAAGAGAAGAGGAAATTCTGAGGAAACTCCTTCCAAGGATATTTTTCACAAGAGCAACTACGAATATTTGGGGAGGATGTTAATAAGAGAGATAAAGTCCAAAAGGAAAACTCTATCAATTTTTAAATATCTAAAATATTTTCCATAAAATATCTTTTTTTTTTCAATGTGGGAAAGTAAAAGAATAGTGAAAATAATAATAAACTGGAAAAAGAGAAAGAAGACAGTCAATATAAGAAGTCCCAGTGTCCATTATATCAGCCTTTGACATTTTTATATTTAGACCATATAAAACATAATGTCTGTTTTCTTTTGTTGTACCTTATTTCTGATCACATTGGTTTCTCTTTAGATTGTATCAGTCTTTTGCTTTTGATTCAAATACTTTGAGGCATAAAAAGAGATGGTTCCTTTGAAAATATTGAAAGACCAATGCTTTCCAAAGTCCTCCTCCTGTCTTCTTTGCAATAGTGTCTTTCCTTGTAATATTGGAGAAGAATAACTTAACTTCTGTATTTTTTGGATTTTGGTATGTAACAGAAAGCTTTATTTTTTTTTCCTGAGCTCTCTAATTCAGAAACATTTGAGGTGCATTAAGTTGATCACCTAAAGAAAATATACTGAATATCCATTCCTGGATACTTCTCGTCTTGGTTATACATACGTTGCTGCCATCTAGTGCTCAAAACCTCTCCTACTGGGGGATAGAGAAAAGGTAGATGTCTAGGTATTTTATTTTATTAAAATTAAGCTTTCTAAGCTTCAAATGTGTCCTTCGGAGACAGCAACCATTTCCAAACTTTTGACATAAAAGCTCCTCACATTTTCCAAACATTATCCCCTTTTCATCTGTGTATATAAAAGTTTTATAATGGGACAATAGAATTTAATATTTTCCTACTAATATTACAACTCAGTGTTGAGTGGGCCTTCTGTGGTGAAGGTGACTCTGCCTAAGTCAGAAAAGTGGACATAGTCCTAGTTATTTAAAAAAAGAACACTTAATTTCTTCATTTACCTCATACTTAACACAATGCTTTTATGGTATAATTATTCCTTGAAGATTATGGAAAAGATTTTATAAAACATAAAGTAATAATTATCCCATTAAACATATCATTCTTCCTCAAGTTCACATAATAGCAATTAAAATAGCATTTTATTTGGTCTTCACTTTTCCTTGAAATAACTTAAGCTAATTCTGAAATACTTTTCTCATCATATAATTATTTTGATTTTTTAAATTTACAGTATATTTGTTCACAATTATGTCATACATGGGTGTGTGTGTTGGTGCATTTATAATTGGCAATGTTTGCTAATATTACTCATTGATTATATAATTGATCACAATTACTGCTAATTAAAATGCCCTGTACAGGAATTCAGATGGCTCCTTATTATTTTATTTATTGATTGGTATCCAGTGTTTATTACTTTTGAAAAGTTACTCAAGGCGGCAAACATATTGAACACATCTTCCTCCTCCTATTTTCTCTACAACAACTCTGTGAGGTCGGCTGGGTTGACAGAAAAAGACTGGCCCAAAGTCACCCAATTGGCTTTCATGGCTGAGGAGAGACTTGAACTCATGACGTCCCATTTTCTAGCCTTGTTCCTTAACTACTATACCATATTGACTCTCATTAATGTAGGTCTCATGCATTTTCCACTTTAAAAGAGACCACAAAAAGGAAACAAATGCATGGTAAATAGAAAAATAACATATTTTCTTTCAGTTATAGTAATTAAGTTTTGATTTTCATAAATCAAAGGAAATAAAGATGGCTTCAACAAGATCATATTATTATTATCTCTTTTTTTCATTAAACATTTATTCCTCTAGTGTTATTGCAGGAAGCTGCAATTTCTTGCTGTATTTTATAAAATTCTTAGATGATGGTGATGATGATTAATCATTGCACAGTGAACCGTTTCAGATTCAGCAATCTGAACCGATGTTCAGATTGAGTTTGGCATTTTGTCTATGATGATCATGATGCCTGGAGAAATAGGAAATAGGTAACTCTATGACTTTGGTTGTCAAGAAATCCTTCTTCTCATCATTCCACACTACACTAACACACAACACTAACACAACACTAAGACATGTTGTCCTAATGCACTATACACTGATATTCCGGCATGCTGATGTTGTGTGATGGGGTCTGCAATAATGTGTGTGAATTATAGACAGGTTAGCCATTTTCAGGATCTACTCCTAATCAGAAATAGCTATGTTCCTTTGGAAATGGATCTTTAACTATAACTCACCTGTCTCAAACCACAGACACAATGGCTTGGCTCTTGCAGCAGGAGAAAGGAATGTTGTGGCCACTTAAATCAGGAACCAAGCTAGACAGATAGAAAGACAAATGCAACAAAGGATCTTTATTGGCATGCTCGTTCCTATGGTGATCACTGGGCTCTTCACCAACACAAAGCAACCCTAAAGCCCGCAAGATTGCAGGCTATAAGCTTATATAAGCTCTGGAACTGTAGGACTTACAAAAGTTGAATAAATTATAACAGGAATATAGGATCTGAAAATAGGAATATGACTTTACTGTGGACTAAGCTTGCTCTTCTAAAGAGACTTCAAGTCTATCCTTTCTACTGATGCTAGCACCTTTAATTTAAATAATATCATTTATTGTACCCATGTATTTATTTCCTTGATATCACGGAAATAATACAATCTGTTTTTTGTTATCTGTTTTCTTCCCTGACAGGATCATCAGGCAATTTCAGTTTGCTTTCTCTGTCTATTCTATAAAATATGATTTCCTCTCCTTTACTCCAAAGGAAGATCCAAGCCACCATATTTGTCTGTTTGCAATACATTTATGTATACTTCCATATACAACTGAATGCATAAATCAAATATATTATTGGTGTATAAATTAAATTAGCTTTAAATCAAATAAGGCACAATAATAAGACAACATTAAAAATAATAAGCACAATAATATTAGGTGCCTTGGGTACAATCCCAAAATAACTGGAACACAACTTGAACACCATTGGCAAATTGGGAAGGACCTAATAGGTGGATAAAATGTCAAATTCAGTCTGAATATCTGGCTGATGGTGCAACAAACCAAAAAATTATAAAACAACAAAATATAACACCCAGTCATGTAATAAAACATCAACAACCATAAAATAATTTTAACTTGTTTATTTAATCCTTCTGTTCATTATTAGTTATCACAGCATTAAAAATTCAAAACCATAATTATGATCCATCCTAGGACTCATCCTAGGATGACTAGGATGAGCCTAGGATGAGCCTAGGATGAGCCATCCTAAAGTCAACTAGACTTTAAAGATGGAGTACAAAAAGAAAACACATAAACAAATCATAATAAAAAATAAAATGTAACATTTAAAATAAAGCAAATACACATTTGAAATGAAACATACAGACAGAAAACACATGAAGAGACATCTTAACTTAAGATAAAAACCACAGAAATAGAAATGAGAGAGAGTTTGATACAACTCCAAAGTAGGATGTTCTAATACTTAGGTTCCTGATGGTGACAATTGTTAAGGAGCAAGGCTTCCATTGTCTAGATAATTCTTTAGTCCAGATTCATTTTGGACTTGAAAAAAATATTAACCTCAGCATGGAAAAAAAAGAGGTGGCAGATAAATTTGATAGAGCTGGAATTAAAACAAGCATGGAATAAATCTCCTCACTGTTATATCTGAATTCATTAAAATTTCCCAATTTTTTTAAAAGTAGCTCCAGACAGAGTTCATTGTAACCACAAGGCGGAGAGTAACAAAAATCTGATTTGTAAACAGTGGCAGGATTCAAATTTTTTACTACTGGTTCTGTGGGTGTGGCTTGGTGGCCAGGGCATGGGAAGGATACTGTAAAATCTCCAGTCAGAGGCGGGATTTTCCAGTTCTCTGAACTACTCAAAATTTCCACTACCAGTTCTCCAGAACTGGTCAGAACCTGCTGAATATCACCTCTGATGTAAATGCATGTTCTGAAAACAATGTTTGAGTTGGTAGCACCACCTCAAATAATATGCACAAAACAAGAAATCATGTACTTTAATTAAGTGAAGCTTAAACTAACTTAACTTAAATCCTGGGTACCTTAGTTAAGTTAAGCTGCAGAGCAAGTCCTATTTTCCCAGGTTCATGCTATTTTCTGGGACTTCATATTTCATTTGCTGAGTAACATGTTGTCTTGCAGAACGATGACATAACCAGCTACTATCATTGATCATAAGAAGTTTAGACCACCATGGAAATGTCATGGTTGAGCAACAGACTCAGACAAAATGATTTGCATTGGTTTCATCAGTTCACCAGACTGCAACGTGGGTCTACTGTTGTACTGTTGGATTCCTTGCTGACTCCAAATTATTTAAGCTGTTCCTGTCAGTCACCACCTTCTTCCCAGATTCCACATTTGATTCATCTAGTTTCCATTAGGAATGCTACCTAAATTCTTACACCTGGTTTTGCAAGCTTAATCTAAGTCTCTTAAAGTATTCTGTTGCCTTTTGAAATTAAAAATTACATTTCTTCCATTTCAATTTTGCTATCTTTCTTTGAGCTGGGTTGAGCAACTGGCACAAATCAATGAAGGTTTGCCATCTTTTTACAAAATGTCTGCTTGTCACATGGGAGTGTTGAACAACGTATTTGGGAAACTAACCTGCTTTGATCTGGGGATTCTGCTAGAATTATTGTAGACTTCAACAATTATTGTAGACTTCAACAACCAGCTGCTCTGCAGATGAGTTGAAAGTTTAGCTAAGAATATTTTGACTTGGTATTTGGGGAGTTTTCTACTTTGAAACATCTGGAGGGCACCTGAGTCAGTAGGATAGGACTAAGATAGCCTTTGACCAAGATGCTTTCACTCTGAAAATGGGAGGGAGAAAACCCAATAGCTCCCATTTTCTTCAAACCTGTAAAATTAGTCCTCAGATAACCTCACTGGAAGTTCTTCATTCTTCAGCAGAGCTGGATTCCCCTTTATAACTAATAAAGTGAGATGAGTCACAGAGAGCATTTGAAGGAAATACACAAATTCTAATGTTACAGATGAGTGATACACAGTTAAGAAACTCTGGTGCTAAACTGGTGTCATTTTTCAAACGAAAGTCATTGAACTGGCATGATGTTTTGCTTCTAAGGATCTCGGCAGTTCAGAATCTTGAAAGAAAGTGGTGCCTTGGCCTTCTGTCAAAGCTACTGAATCACTACATTTCCTTGTCATTATGGGCAATGTTGTATTGTTTCAAAGCTGCACTGGCTGCTGTTGAGAAATGGGCCGATTGGCATAAAATACACACCCAAGGAGTGGCTGGTAGATAAGTGCAGTGACTCACCAACCACAAGAAAGGCTTTCCTGTCACTCAGAACATACCTGCCAACATGCAAAGGATATGAACTTGATGGGGGCATGAGAACATTTGCAGCCACAAACAAAAATTGCACAGCCCACTGAAAAGGCCTAGAGGTGAAAGAGCTCCATTTCCAAGACCAAATGTTAAAAATCTAATTTGACTAATAGCAATGTGGTTTTACATAGAAGGCTCTGCAAACAAGAACAACATATCCCTGAACAATTTGGAGAATTTAGTGCACACCTGAGCAGATTTCACAGCAGGGATTGCTTTCCTTTCCACATCTTGTACTACAAAAAACTAGGTTCAAGGCTGTTCTTGCATAATTCTGGTAGGCAATAAAATATTTGCTTTATGTCTTGCCAGGAGAGGTGGAGAACTGGATTTGCAACAGATGTTTTTTTTTCCAGCAGTTTGCAAGTACACACATAGGTAGACATGGGACAGTTGCATATACATTTAAATATTGCCGACCCACTATGAGATCTAAGTGTCCACAGAAAATTGTGCTGAAAGAAAGGCCACCATTTCAGAAAAAGCAGTAAGGGAAATGAAATGGGTTCCCTTTTTATGAAGTCTGCTTCTGAGTAAGAGGAAGATATGATGAATTTTGGAAAAAAAATCAAGCCTGTTGATGTAGCATTATTTTTCCAGGTCTTTTCACAATTCAGGTTGGATTTTCTTATTTGAAACTAGGTGTGGTTCCCTTGGCTCTGCATTTCTATGAGAAAGGAGCTGATTGGCACATTTCAAAACAACATATAGATTGGAATTTGGCTATCTTTTCTTCTTTGCACTTTGAATTTCATGGCATAGGTTTCAGTTCAAAGACAGACATATCAGCAGATCAGATCAGAAATTGGCTACAGTTCCTAGATTGCCGGAAGCTACTGAGACTCCCATTTAAAAAAAAACACCTTTATGAGATCATGAAATGATCATATAACGTAAGGACATGAAAGGGATCCTGGTGATTATCTCATCCAGAGGTTTCAAAATCTTAAGCTCATCATACTCTTCAAGAAGTGTCAGATTGTTCGTTGGATCCTCAAACATTTATTATAGGGAAAATAATTCAATAGACACAACTTTAACTGATAATGCTGTGAATGATAATAGCAATAATACTTAGATTTATATACCACTTCATAGTGCTTTATAGCCTTCCCTAAGCGGTTTATAAACTCAGTATATTGCCCCCAACAACCTGGATCCTCATTTTACTGACCTCGAAAGGATGGAAAGCTGAGTCAACCTTGAGCCAGTCAGGATCGAACAACCGAACTGCTGGCAGTTGACAGCAGAATTAGCCTGCAATACTCCATAAATACAATCCTTTGGATTGTTCCATCAATCATTGGAAGTTGATATTGACCATTTTGGGGAACCTAGTTACATTACTTATCCAGTTCAGGAATCAGAACTACAGAATTTGGGATCTTGCAACATCAGAAATGCTACAGCATTTTGCATGATTATACACTTAACATTAGGATTTCAATGTTTTCATGTAAAATTTCACAGTATCACTAAAACCTCACACACTTGTTTTATTTTATGAATGACTGACTGCATCTTAGGCATGCAATTGATATTCTTGCACCTGTAGACATCTCTTTCCTGACTGTTGAACTAATTGCATGGAGTGGAGGAAGCACTTGGTTTAGCTATTGCATAATTCTTAGGCTAATTACTGGCATCCTTTTCACTTTCTTTACTTTTTTCTTTTTTGAAGAAGAAATGATACTGAAATTCATAGTTCTTGGTTACTTCTCCATCTACAAGATATATATATATATATTTAGTTATTCATTTGTTTGCTTATTCATTTAATTTAAAGGATTTGTAGACTGCCTCATCAGATTTTAATGAATTAGCAGTTCCTGCACTGCATGACTTCTAAAGTACCTTAGAACTAATATTTAGAATGAAAAAAATAAAAATGAAATAAATAAGAAAAAAGCAAAGTCAAAGGTGCAGATTTTTTTAAAGAAAAAAATTATAAAGGTGTGCTTTCTGATTTTCTTTTACAGCAGTTAAAAGTATACACATAAAATAATCTCTTTATGATTACGGCATTGTTTATATTTTCTGTATAATTTATTAATTTTATTCTAAACCTCAGAATCATATATCACAATATCATTTTTTCTGTTTCTGACAAAAGTCATTAAGGGGTTTCCAACCATCATTAACTTTAAATGATGTTGTATCTCCAATTGAAGGAGTCAGTGTAGCTATCTCAGCAAATTCCATTATCGTCACTGTTTTTCCATTTTTGTATGTGAAATAATTTCTATGAATCTATAAAAACAAAGTTCCATAACTTTTTCCCAGTTGCTTATCCATCAATTCCAAAAAAAAATAATTAAAGGTTTTAATTGTGTGTGCATCTTTAAAACCTTCTGTATTATTGTGTGTCATTGAGTTCCAACATTTTCTGGGTTTTTTTTTTACACATCCATAAAGCATGGTAAAATATCTCTTCTTGTTGATTACATTTCCAGCATAAGTTTTATATGTTCTCGACAGTTTTTCCAGTGACTTGTACCAATGATACATCATGTTATAAGAATTCTCTTTAAGATTATAATATATTATAAATTTCTACCCTTTCAACTACATTCTCCCTCTGATCCATGTGTAAATTATAACCAAAGTTTTAGCCCATTCTGTTATACATTCTTTCATGTCTTCTTCTATTTCATATTTCAATAAAAGTTCATTCTAGCAACAACGTCGTCATCATTTTTACACAGCTCCATTTGAAATTCAGTCTTATGTTATTCAAAACCCAAAGTTCTTTTTTCCACTTTATTTTTTAAAAATAATTATACATACAAAAACATTGCCATTACTATCCTTCAACCAATAATTCTCTTGTTTTTAATTCTACATTCTTCTTGAGAAAATTCTAATACAACAGAGTAAGTCAACAATTTATTATTAATAATCATCACTCTTGTATAAAATATTTCCTGTGCTGAGAGCCACATAGGTCTGTCTGTTCCATATTGGCACATCTGACAAAAATGATTTTTAAAATCTACATTAACATTTATCGTACCATAGATATCCATGCCAACCAAATCTTAAATTGTACCCTTCTAATTCCAATGGACATCCATTCTTTCATCCAAACCAAGCAGTAGATTGCAAAATATAATTTCAAATCAGGTAAACCCAACCCTCTTCCTTCTTTTACATTTTGTAACAACTTACATTAACTTGTGTTTTTAGATCTGCCATTGGTTAAATGATGCATTATGTCAAAACTGATGTCTGAAATAAAAATAATATTCTAGGTCATCTTAATCACAGACATTCTCCCCAGCAATGATTTTTATTATCTTAATGTATCTTCCAGGTCTTAACATAATTATTTTGGAATGACATAAAATTAATATTTGTCATATTTATATCAAAATATATTATCTTTTTCTCTACTTTAAAAACCATTTTAGTCATCAATTCTATATGTATTCTATTGTATCTTCATATTTCTTTTCAACATCTTTGTCTTTTGTTTGTTGATCTTAATATCTGGAAGTGCGCAAATTTTTCTTAATTTTTCCATTAAACTTTCAATTCCATTCAAAATCTCCTCTGGAACAATTACCAAGTTATCTACAAAGGCTCTTGAGTTATAGATTTATCTTCTAATCTTTACATCCTTAATCCTCTCCTTTTGCCTTATGTCTCTATTCAATATATCTAAAGCTTAAATAAACAAAAGAGGAGACAATGAACAACCCTACTTTGTTCCTTTTTGTATCTCACATGGTTTAGATAAATCCAAATTAACAATAATTTGTGCCTTCTATGACATGTTAACTGATTTTATCCATTTTGTAAAAGTCTTCACAAAGTCTAGTTATTTCAAAATTGTAAATAAACAAGTGCAGTTCAAATCATCAAAAGATTTCTCAATATCCAAAAATATCAGTGCAAAACCACTGTGTATTCAAGGTATTCAAAAATATCCAAAACTGTACTAAAATTGCCTTTTAATTACTTGTCTTTTAGATAAAAACCCACCTTAACCTTTATGAGTAAATTCTTGCAAAATTATTTCCAGTCGATCAGCTAGAATCATTGTGAACAGTTTATAATTATTTTTAAGTAACGGTGTTGGTCTATTATTTCTTGTCAAAGTCAAGTCAAGTTCTGTCTTTCATTGGGTATTAATTTTATACCTGTATCCACATCTTAGATATCCTTTCTCTTTGTAAGATTCATCTTTTCTCCCTGCAAGATAAAATTCAACGTCTTTTGCAAAGTTTTCAAGAATTCACCCCCAAAACATTTACAATAAGTACTTTTCCTAGTTTAATCTTTTCGATAGCTTCAGAAATTCCTCTCATTATTATAGGATCATTTATAATCTGTCTCTGTTTCTCTGCAATTTTTGATAAATTAAGGCACCTTCCAAATACATGATTCTATGGCACCAAATTTTTCTCAAGGAATAACTGAATATTGGGCTACATCATAGAAATATACTTGATATCAGTGAAAACTTTTCCTTAATTTTTTTTCATCTAGTCTTCTTGTTGAGTGCACTTGAAGTAGTCTCTTTGCCCAAAAGATGCATGCTTGGAAGAAAGAAGTGAGCAAAGCGGTTGAGAGGTTGACAACAAATAGTTTTGGGGCAAGGCCAATGACTCACTGAATTTTGAAAAAAAAATTTTTTTTAGGTTTCAGGGTTCAAAAAAAATGGCTCAGTGGAAAATAGGCATTGGTTGAGATACAAACAGTCTTCTTTAGCTGACAGGTCTGCATTTTGAAAGAGATAACTCAAGAGATGTGCTCTTGGAGCTGTGGTGGTGCAGTAGTTAGAATTAGTAGGCAGCAGTTAACCTGAGATGAACAAGGAGAGATTTGACATGGGAAGAGATTTACACTTAGGACTTAATCTAGCAGCTGTTCCAACATGAAAGCTATGTCTATGTTGTGTCCACCTATGTGTGTTGGTGTTGAGATTACTTGGGATGAGTCCATTGCTGACATGGAGGAATATCAATTCTTACATCCCAATCCCACCCGAAAGAATGAAAACTCCTTGTACTCAATGAGAAGATCTAGAAGCTTAGAAAGGGATTCTAATATGTAGCAAGGCAGACAGTATGCAAGCAAAATTCCCAGATTATATATAAATCTTAAAGAAATAGACATTCACAGTCTAGTACCCTGGTTGATTCCATATTTCTCCAAGGATCAATGTTATTCTTCCCTTCCTTTAGCATTGTGGCTGGAGCAAGGTTCAGTACTCAGAAGAGCAGATCTCAGAAAAGTCAGTTGAACCTTGCATTTACCAGCATCATCCTGAGGTCAGGTCCTCTCGTAACCAGAAACTGGGTTAGAGTGAACCATCTGAGCCAGAAGTGGCAACTGGGAACATCCTTCTTCAAAGGTTGTAAGGTGAGCTCCATCCCGGCTGCCTTTCTATGTTATCAACAGGCTGGATGGATAAATTTCATGTCTGTCTCTCTGAAGTCAAGCGAGGACCAGCCTCTGGAATGGATGGCTTCTAAGAACCTTAAAAGACATTAATCTATCTGGTCAGATTCATTCCTTTGAAGGCTTCCCAATTACTATAAATCAGGGATCTCCAAACTTGGAAACTTTAAAACTTGTGGACTCTAACTTCCAGAATCCCCTAGCCAGCATGGTTGGCTGGGGAATTCTGGGACCTGAAGTCCACAAATCTGAAAGTTTGTGAAGTTTGGAGACCCATGCTATAAATAAAGATTACACTTTTGAAGGACCTGATTATGTCATGAATTTCACACATCTTGTCCTCTATGCTTAACTGCAGAAAATAAGCCAAACTGCCAAAGCAGGAGTACTTGGCATACTTTATGACAAGCGTGAGCCCACCTTACCTTTAGTAGCTTTGCTTGCCTCACATTCTTCGGTATTCAAACAATACTACAAAGTCATGCCCCTCCCACTTTAATTCTTTATGTTATGTCTCTTTCTTCCACATAAACCTTGACAATCCCATTTCCCCATGTTTTTTGGTTTCTGTTTTAGCAACAATTGTCTGGAGGAGGGGAGGGATTTCCTTCCCTACTGTGTCCTGGCATAAAACATCTCCTTGGTCCAGCAGTGCAAGACCTTGGCAAGTGAAAGGTATGCTGAAAGACAAGTAGAAAGGAAGGGAGGAAGGAGGTATGGAGACACTGTGTCACTGCTGCTCTGCAGGATTCTTGGACTAAGAGAGTCCTGCCAACTCCAGCAGCGGTTTTCCTTGAACCAGCTTTCCAAAGCAATGGCAACTGGGAGAATGAGAGAGGTACAGTGAGATCAGTCCCATTTTGGTCATCTAAGAACCCAAAGGCCAGATTTGAGGGTTGGGTGTGTTACATGGGATCTAGGCTTAATTATGAATCCTGTAATCCTTTGTGCACATATTTGGATATGGGTTTCTCCAAGACAGAGTTGTTTATATCTTAATAATATGTGTTATGTGATACAACTTTGCAATTTTAGACTTTGGATTTAAAGGTGTTACAGAATTCCTCCGTTAGATGGCCAGGTCTGTAATCTAAGTTGTGAAACCCACAGATTTTCTCTCTATTTTCTTTTCCCCCTTAGGAAGCATGCAACTTCTTCTCTCCTCCCCACCCCATGACAATCCTTACATGGCAAACAGTAATTGATGCAATTAATTGAAAATAGAAACTAAACTGCCCTGATTTTAAAGAAACCCCCCTAAAAAACCGACATACGGACCGCATGCAGTTGTGACTGTAAAATGTATTTATTTAATGCATTCACAATTAAGAAAATAAACTTTAAAATTAAAATTAGAAAAGCCCCAAGAACAAAAAATACAAACCAAGAGAATAAAGGGAGAATAAAATGGGAAGGGAATCTACCTTATATTTTCATACTTAACAAAATTAAACACAAATTTGTCCATTGATCCCTTATAGATTATGGTACAAACCTATTTGCTATTTCCTCAATTACTTACTCCTGTGTCTGAGGTTTGGCTCTAAAATCCAGCACCAGCCATGACATTAAACATTTATTTCCTAGAATAAACTGGATTGATAGTTCAAGCAAACAGATAATGAAAGCAATTGATCAGTTTAGCATTAATTCATATATTGCAAAACTATAGATTTAGTGCACACAAAAATGGAGACATGGAAAAAATTGTCCAATTCTTTTTTCTAAAAAAAAATATATCTTTACAAAGTTAAAAATAAAATAAAATACAAATTATCATAGAAAGAAAAAAAGGGATCAGGAGATAAAAAGCTAAAAAGTGAAAAAGTACATAAAATAAATAAGAAAATGACCTCCAACTTTTTTCAATACAGAGACAATAATAAAATACAATAACATTTCTCTAAGTTTAAATAAATAATCAGTACTCAAAAACCTTTAAAATACTAATAATCAACATTCAAAAACACTATTCATACATACTTAACTCATACCATCACCATACCTTTGACAATCCAAAATATTTTCTCTAATCAAATCATATCTAATCCTCAAATCCCAATATCAACATTTCATTTTTCTCCTTTGGGATTTGTCCAATCCCCAAATGCCACGTGGACAATCTTTTGCTATTCATTTCCCACATTTCCTTCCCCCAAAACAAATGACAACTCCATGCAACTTAGTCCCCAGTGAAAAACAGATCACAAGCAAAAAAAACCCAAAATAATAACAATAATGAAAACAAAGAAAACAATATATTCAGTTATTTATTGAGAGAATATTGACATGCAGAGAATGATGGCAGACTTCCTTTGCAATAATGGTTATGGCACATACAGGCAATTAGCTAGTCTCAATAAATATCAGATGATAATTCCGTATTTTCGAGAATTACAAATCCCAAAACATCTGGATGTTGAATATCGTAGCTCAAAACACAGGGAGGAAATACACAGATTGCGTATATCAGCTGATGTCAGTCTTATCCTGAGAATACCCTATTGTCTGTGGGGAAAGCAAGAGGTTTTAAAATATCTGTGACAAAGGCCAGAATTCACTTGGTTTTTTCCAATGTTTTTCATTCCCCCACCCTCCATCTCTCTTGTGTGGGGCAGTTTGTTCTTCAATCAAATTTTGAACAATTCCTGTCCTCTTGCCAACACATTTATTCTAAGAACTGTAATTACAGGCTTGTCTACTTACATTTTTTTTCTTACAAATTTTCCTTTCCATCCCAGTTTATGCATGCACGTGTACACAAACACATGCACACACACACACACATACACACAGATGAAAGAATAGTTTGCCACCTGGTTCAATTGATTGCCTTAACTTTCCATCACTTCATTCTTGTTCTGAAACATGACTGGCAAGATTCCAGGGCAAGAAGGGCTGTCATCAAAGAATGCAACATTGGGCTTGGAGCAAAAGCCAACACAGACCCCAAATGTGCTAAAAATAGCACTCCTTTGCTATTCCAAAATAAATAAATAAATAAATAAAGATGTTCTTGACAAATGACCAGAACACAGGGATTTGCAAAATTCTGGATGGCCACGAGATAATACCAAAGAGTTGGGGTTTTCTGTGTTTCTTGGCTGCTGCCTTATAATCATCTGCTGTATTTCAGGCAGGAATGGTGTAGCTGTTTCCTTTCCTCTCATTTAATCCCAGGCAGGAAGGAAGAGGAAGAGAGTGGCTAATAGTGATTGCCAGGAATGTTGAAAGAGCCTCGGAGGACTCTGCAACCAGTCTGTCCTGCTGTTACAATGGCTGACTCAGGAGCAGCCTAGAGGTGGTATTCAGCAGGTTCTGACCAGTTCTGGAGAACTGGTAATGGAAATTTTGAATGGTTCAGAGAATCAACAAAGACCACCTCTGACTGGCCATGTCCCCGCCGATTCTCTGCCTCCTGAGCCCCAGCTGATCGTCTGGGTCTTCTTTTGTTGCCCTGCACAGGAGAATGGAGCTGGAAAGCAGGTTAGTGGGGTAGAGAGGGAATGGGATTTTGCAATAACCTTTCCTTACCATGCACCAACCCACGCCCACAGAACTGGTAGTAAAAAATTTGAATCCCACCACTGGAGCAGCCCTAGAGGAATTGCCAATAGCATCTACCACAGCTCAACTATTTCCTCACAGATTCCCTTTTTTCCTCTATGTTGCTTTCCTGCTACAACTGCACAGGTTGTGTATATGTGTGTGTGCATGTGTCCTACTACCGAGCACTAAAAATCTCACAATCACTGCAGACATACAGAATACAGGTAGACCTCTCTTATAGTTGGGCAACCACTTAAGGTTTTGATGATGCTGGAAAAATAACTTTATGACTGGTCTTACAACCATTGCAGGATTCCACAATCATATGTAGAAAGTTAGCACCCACCCCTCTCCTAGTAGAATGAAATATTTTGAGAAATATTAAAAAGGCAGAATATTATATTTCCTTGGATGAGAAATGGAGAAACTTGCTCTTGGAAAGCAGACCCCACCTTTCTTAATAGCCCTCAGCAGATGTCAGCACTTAAGAGATAAAGAGATAGATAGCTCTATTCATAAGCAAATTCCCTGCAGCTAAGTCTGAACAAAGGTAGGATTAGCCCTCAGCCACAATAGGAATTGCCCAACAAACCCCTTCATTGCATCAGCCAAACTTCAACCAAACCTGGAAGCTGAGACAACCTATAGAGTCAGCTATGACCCCTACAATAGCTAATAAAATACACGTTCTTGCACAGGAACAGGGGTAGGAACAGATGCCCAGGAACATCCATGTGGTTCTGCTTTACCATTAAACCATCTTTCCAATCAGGCTCCAGACTCCATTTTGTCTCCTTTTTCCCGGCTTGGAACTGGACCTGGATATTTCTTCCAACAATTGTGATTAAAATCTGGGCATTTTGCAAATGTCACAGCATCCCCCAGTTTTGTAATCACCATTTGTGTACTTCACAACCAGTTTCTGATACACAGATTTGATGGAGAAGCAGGCAGTAAAATCCCAAGCTGTGGTCATTTCATATCTTATTTAACAACCTGTGGTGAGATGCTTGATGACCACAGCAAAGGTGAGGTCATAAGCCAATTGCAGCCACTGATGTTTTGATTAGAAATCATGTCACTTAGTAACAGAGTTGCTAGTCCTGATTGTGGTCACTAAGCGAGGACTACCTGTATGCTAACTCTAGGCTCCCATTTGGGAGTAATTCAGATTGTTGCAAGCTTATCTTACAGAGTTGGATTCCTTGAAAATATGAAACAAGAAGTGTGCAACACATCTGCCTTTAGGCTCTGCCTTTACCATGTTTGCACTACTACCGGTAATGGAGTGTTTGAGTCTCCTTCCTCTTCTGTTATTTCATTCCTGAATGTAACTTTTGTTCAAAACGTATTTTAGTGAACTTTAAGTAGATGCAGGAATTTGGTTTCCTTAAAAGGCAAATGTAGCTTTCTTGATCTGGTTGCTTCCCAGATGCATTGACTTCGACTTGGCATTGTTAGAAACCACCATGATGGCTGAGGAATTCTGGGAGTTGAAGTCCATTTTCACTGAGGAAGAGTGAAAAAAATGAATCTTCAAGCCCTAATAAAGACTACTATAAAAATGTGGCTTTTAGACAAGAAAAAGGCTTAAATTAAGGCCTAAATTTTCAGTGTTAGATCACTTTGGAAAGTAATTTGAGGGATTTGTACAGAGGTATGCATATATAATTTGCCACATCTTAGCACTGGAACTATTTCCTAAGAAAAGAATTTTCTACCAATTTTTTTTTTTTTTTGCCTTTTCAAGCTCTTTAGAATTGTTGAATTCCAATATTTTATTTTATTTATTTATTTTGAACATTCAGCAAAATGGTCTTTCTAATTTTACATGGCTAGACTGGACAATGTTTGGAATAACAACGAATTCCAATATTAATATTATTTAAAATTAATTTAAATATGGTTGAGGAAGCTCTTTAATGATATTTAAAACAACAGTATCCAAGCTTCCTCATTTTTCTCATTCATTGATTCATCATTATGAATATTAGTATGTTTTTGTTCGCATTAACCATAATTTAACTTCCTAGAGAATTAGTGAATCCTTGACAAAATTCTCTCCAGCAAAAGCCATTCTAAAATATTTTGTGATAATTTAATCACATCTCCTTAAAGTGCAGAGAGTTTATATCTGTATTCAATACAGAACTGACAAATATTACTAGCATAAATGTTATGAAATATACCAGATTTTTTTCCCCAATCTTGGCAACTTTAAAATGTGTAGACATTCTATGCAGACAGAATATTGAACATTTCTCTTCTTCTCAATCTAAGAAGGTCAATAAGTTTCGAATGATTTGGATAGTGTATATTAAACAACATTCAGCCAACAATTTCCCCTTCTGCAGTATATGTGGTTATGAGACATGCTTGTTTATGTATATATCCATATATATGCATGTAAATCTATCTGTTTGTCTGGTTCATTCCTGGAATCCTTTAGAATTCCTTCTACAGTTGATGTGTATCGACTTACTTATTTTTATCCCTTCTTAATATTTATTTTTTTCATAAATAATTCAAATTATATTTTTCACAAATAATTCAAATACATAATACTTCTTCCTCCTGTTTTCCTTACAACAAGCACCCTGTCAACTGACTTGGATTGAGTGATAGTGACTGGCCTATGGTCACCCAGCTGGCTTTCATGCCTTAGAACAGGGATGTCAAACTTATGTCGTCATGGCGATGTTACATGATGTATTGAGACTTTTCCCCCTTTGCTAAACCGGGTGTGGGCATGGCCAGCATGTGATGCACCCGGTCCGTGGGCTGACAGCCCTGCCTTAGAAGAACTCACAGTCTCCTGAGTTTTTTGCCAGCACCTTAATTACTTCGCCAAAATTTCCATTGTTTAAGGATGAGAATACTATCATTGACATTTTTCTCCCTGCTTAGTTCTTTCCTATGTCACTTCCTTTTCAGTAGGTTTTGCACCTGTCTACATTTCCTAAATTGAAAAAGTATGGTGACATCTTTCCCTAAATATCAATACAGTATATGAAAGTGGTGGCATAGATAGTCAGACATTAATGCAAAAGGAAAGGTGGGTCATTCATTTTGCAGCCATGTTTAACTGGAAAACCTCTGCATCTTAGAAGTTCAACAAAATCATTTCCTACCTATTTGAATGAGAGGTTTTGCTTTTAAAAGGGGGGCTTTGTATCTACACTTTATCACTGTATTCATGGAGTTGGGAGCGAATAAATACAAGGAACAGTGGATTTCAGATATTTAAATTCAAAACTCCATTTTAGAATAATTCCAAAGTTGAGAAAACCATAAAAGATCAGAATAGAGGAAAAGAGGTAGTTCGGTAATAAATTGCAATCTGATTTTCAGTGTTAACAATCTCTGGTCAAAAATACAGACAAAGAATCATTTTGGAAGGATATATGTGAAACATTATTTTTCTGAAGCTGCAGAAAGAGAATGAGAAGAGAGAGCCTGCATCCTTAAAAACATTGGGGCTGCTTATGATTTACAACCACAATTGAGCCCAAAATTTCTGTTGCTAAGCAAAACATTTGTTAAGTGAATTTTGCACCATTTTACAACTTTTCTTGCCCCAGTTGTTAAATAATCACTGCAGTTGGTAAGCTAGTAACACGATTCTTAAGTGAATTTGACTTCCCCATTGACTTTGCTTGTCAGAAGATCCCAAAAGCTGATCACATGGCCCTGGGACACTACAAGTGTCATAAATATGAGTCAGTTGCCAAGCATCTGAATTTTGATCGTGTGACCATGGGGATACTGCAACGGTCATCAAAGGATGTGAAAAATGGGCAAAAGTCAGGGATCTTTTCAGTGCCATTGTAACTTTGAATGGTCACTAAATGAACTGCTGTAAGACAAGGGTGACTTGTCCAGAAAAACAAATAAGAAGTGAAATCTGGGAGATATACTTGGAAATATATGCATTAGGGAAATTTAGATTACAAAGATAAGTTAAATTTGTCTTTAAAAGCACATTGGGGAACATTATGTAATGGAAAATAGGGCACAGAATTTCATGTGACTGGGAAATTTAAGGACATGATTTTTTTTAAAGGATGTCCTTTACAAATGGGCTAGAACAGTTACCAACTTAGACTTTCTAATGCAGGGGTCGCCAACCTTTTGGACCTCAGGGACCACCAAACTCGTAATTTTAAATTCTGTGAACCAGAGACCCTGGGAAAATCTCCAAAAAAGTTTTCAGGAAAATTCCCCACCCTGTTTTCCTACCAATCAACCATTCTTTATTTGCGATTGCAGGATACCGTCTCCAGCTCCATTCTCGGGGTGTGTGTGTGTGAGAGAGAGAGACTTTTGGTTTCATGCAAGGAAAGCAGCAGAAGCAGTAGAAGTCTTTCTTTCTCTCCTCCAAATTCCTCCAGAAATGAGTCTTTGTGAGACTTGTCATGCCAGTGCAGCCTCTTTAAGCAGAATGCCTTGCAGGGTCCCAAAGATTCATTTCTGGCGGAGTTTGGGAGAGAGAAAGAAAGATTTTTGCTGATTTCCTTGTGTGCAGCCAAAAGTAGAAGAAGAAAGAAGCAGAAAGAAGCAACCTGGTGACCAGGCCAGGCATGTGGGGAGAGTGGGGCAAATTCCCTCCCTCCGCCCTTTCCCCCCTCCCTTCACTACTTTGTGTTCACGATGCAAGTGATGCAATCCTTGTGTTCTCGCACAGCCTGGATTAATTGCTTTGGGGGATGCTTTAGCGGTGACATTTCTCTGTGGACCACCAAAATTTTCTTTGGGCCACCAGTGGTCCCTGGCCCACTGGTTGGCAACCACTGTTCTAATGGACTAACTGAAGTATGATATCTCTGGGAGCTGTGAAAAGAAGGAAGGAAAGCAATGTATTGTTATAGCCAGAAGCATGTTGAGTCTAAGAATATATATGAAATCCTGGTACATAAGGAACATCAACCCAAAAATCATCAGCTAATGATCAGTAAATTCTTCCTTCAATAGTTTTAGTCTGGATCTGAAGGACTCAAAATTCTGTTTTACAGAATGCAGTGATTTCCCCTGGTCCCAATGCAGAGTACTGTATTAGGCTTGGGGAATTTAAGATATGTGGACTTCAATTCCCAGAATTCTCCAGCCAACAAGCAAGCTCTGGGAGTTGAAGTCCACATATCTTTAATTGCCCAGGTTAAGAAACACTGGTATATAAACAACATGCTCTCGGCGAGGTGGAAATTAAGACATACACATTATGCAAGAATGTTTGCCTTGGGTACAAATGCACTAAGTCAGAGAGGAATTTGTGTATGCTCAGCCAGAATACTGACAAATACATGTTATCTTTTCAAGGAATTGTCTCTTGATTGAAGAAAAAATACCACCGCTTCCTCCACTGGGCCCCGCAGTAACCAAAGCAAACAACAGCACAGAGGAATGAATTACAAAAGCCCATTACCTTGGAAAGGGGGATCAGGTGGTTGCTTTGATGAAAAGTGAAATCACCCCCAATCAAGCATGCCTGGACTTAGCTAATGGCATCTCGGGGGCTTAGCGCTCGCTCGCTTTGCTCTAGGCTCATTCAGCGGTAACCTGGTTTGACAAGTTGTACTGGGAGAATGCCAGGCCAGCAAATCTACACCTCATCATCTACCCAGTAGATTTGCGCACGAACAGACTTCTTATTCAATTAGAGGTTTCTTGGATCGCATGTGCTTTGGTTTTCCCAGTTGTTTTAATCCACTTGTATTTGGGGGGCATCTGCTAAAACGACCAAAGAGTGATCTGAGACTGGGAAATCTCTTTCTCCCCTTCTATCAATCAACAGGGCTTGAAGGGACCAGGTATGTACAGGTAAACCTCGACTTACAGCAGTTCATATTGTGACCATTCAAAGTTGCAAGGACACTGAAAAAAGTGACTTATGACCAATTTTTCACACTTACAACCATCGCAGCATTTCCATGGTCATGTAATCAAATTTCAGATGCTTGACTACTGGTTCATATTTTTGACTGTCTCAAGATCATAAGATCACCTTTTGTGACCTTCTGACAAGCAAACTCAACGGAGAATCCAGATTCACTTAACAACCAGGTTACTAATTTGTCAACTGCAGTGATTCACTTAACAACTTGGAACAAGAACTGTCATAAAATGGGAAACTCACTCAAGAAGTGTCTCACTTAACAGCAGAAATGTTAGGCTTGATTGTGGTCATAAGTTGAGGACCTGTACTGCATAGCAGGAATCCAGTTTTCATTAAGAAGCTAATCTGAGCCTGTGTTATATCAGTACCCATGCATAGAAATCTCTCCCTTTGGAAAAATAAAAGGAAAGGAATTTGGTGCCCTCTATAGATTAGGACCACAAATCCCAAATCACTAAAATTCACAGAAATTTGATAATTCTGGAAAGAATTATAATTGTTACCATATTTCCCCATCCTCCAAAAAGTATACATTGTTGAGTCATATACATGATGCCTGTTTCAGAAAAAAGGGCTCACGGAATTACCAAATTCAGGTTTGTTTGCTTTCATTTTCTTTTAATTATCCCAACTTTCTGCTGAATTTGGACTTTCACATCAGTTTGTTCACATCACTTTGTGCACTTTTACAAGTCAGCACATTCATCTGCATTTTCACATTCCTTCTAAAGTGCACGCAAACCATTTTCTCTAATGCAATTTGGATTCGTTCCCTGATATTATCTCTAATGGACAAGTGTTTGTATAAACAGTTCTTCTCTCTAAACCCACATTTTTTTTACATAGATTCTTTTAATTGGATTGATTGCACTGCAATATTCAAGGACTTACAGATACTAAAGCATAATTATGTTTCAGCATAAATATTGGCTTGGAAAATATGAATTAGGTGAATGCAGTTTGAACAAATGCCTCCCCTATCCCTACTTAATGCCACAGTAGGATAGGAAAAGGGTGGAAATTCTGCTTTAGGCAGCTAACTTTTAAATAAGCTTTCATTACTAAGCTCCATTGGTATGTCTTATGTCTTATGCAATAAACTGAGGTCAGTAAAGAATCATCTTTCCAAATGTGGCTGTTAGTTCAGCCTTGAGAGCCCTTGAGCTCTTTCCTAATTTCCTGAACTTGCTTGAGTTTCCACCTTTAAATCACTGAAGCTGATTTGACACAAATTTATCCTAAACTCCATTGCAAATTGCTACAATATGCAATTCCCAAAGCAACTTGCTTCAGGAGTAGTTCTGCTCATGTTAACTACTCCTGGTTGGGAACTAGGTAAGTTTATGCGTCTTTGATGATTAAATGATAATCCAACATCTGGGTAAATGAAAACTGTTATTGCAGATTTAAGAAAATAACACAGCTAACACTTTCACGGAAGCCAGGACCAAAGGTTCCAGCACAGAAACAAAGCTGAGTGAATAGCAATTTACATACCATCATTGGAAAAGTTTGAAGTCAATGTTTTTTTTTTTCCTGGACTGCTACAGATGTTTTCAGTGAACAGATTTATCACATATAAGGCTGTGTAAATGGATTCTATTATTATTTATTTACCCCCATTTGCCAGCTGCAAGCATTTTGATGCTTCCTTGTAATAATCCAAGGACAGATCTTTTATTACTGGATCTCAGTCACTGTTGTACCCATGCCACTGTTATTTGGAGGCATATTGCTCTTGTATTCAGAAATAACATTTTTCAAAGCCAGTAAACCTTTATAGAATATTTTCCATGAATTTATCCCATCCCTTTCAAAATTCATTAAAGTTAGTAGTCATCACCCTATCTGGGGGTCATGACTTTCACAGGCTAATCATGTGATGGATGAAACAGTTGTTTCCTTAATACGGTGCTTCTCGAACATTCATTACCCCAAACTGCTTATCAGAAATTCCACATTTAAATACAATGTGATTGGGTAATGGTAATATGGGTTATTACCCAAACACTTTTATTACTTTGGGGTAATTTACCTATGTTTGGGAAGCACTGTCTTAATCAGTGGTGGGATTCAAATAATTTAACAATTGGTTCTCTGCCCTAATGATATCTTCCAACAACCCACTCACTAAACTGCTCAGAAACTTAACAACAGGTTCTCCCGAACTGGTGCGAACCGGCTGAATCCCATCACTGGCCTTAATAGCTACTAAATTTCCTTTCTATCAACATCTCTGGATGATTTTGGTTCCTACTCTTTTTCCAGAAGGATAAAATATCATGTCCCTTTTCTACATCCTTCATTATTTTATAGATTTCTGTCATATCTATCCCAGCCATGATTTTATTTCCAACACACTGCAGTCCCAAATATTTTAGCTTTTTCTTATAGAAAGACGTTCAAGACTTCCAATTATTTTTGTTTGCTCTCTGCTAACTCCATGCAGCAATATCAGTCCAAAGCATCAAAATTCCAAAAGAAGCAGGGGTAGGTTGCTACAAATTCAGGCGGACCCATTGCTAAAGTTATGGCTGGTTCGGTGAACTGCCAAATCCCATCCCTGGCTGGCTCCTCCCACCCTGACCTATCCCTCCCAGGAGTCTCCATGTGTCCCATTTTGGATGTGAAGTAAGTACAGGCCCCACACAGAGGCTTAGGAAGGGGGAAAAACAGGAGTCCTAGAAGTTCCAGACGTCTGGAAATGGGCCCATTTCCAGCCTCCAGAGGGCCTCTGGAGCCCAGGGAGGCAGTTTTCGCCCTCTCAGTGGCTCAAGGAAAGCCTCCGGAGAAGGCAAAAACACCCCCCCTGCTGTGGTGCATGGCCCCATCCACCAGCAACTGGATAGAGAAGCTGTTGCTGAAATTTTTGAAGCCCACCCCTGACCAGAAGGCAAGACAAGAAACAATGGAAACTAATCAAGGAGAGAAGCATGGAGAAATTTCTTAAGAGTGAGTTATTTACGAAGAGACTGGATAGCCATTTGTCTGAAATTATATAGGATCTCCTGCTTGAGTACAGAGTTGGACTAGAAGATCTTCAAGTTCCCTTAAAACTCTGTTATATTATTTTATTTCTACACTGCACAGAGTGCCTCTGTGATTGATATGAGCGTTCTTTAAAAAATTGATAAATAAAATTACTTTTCAAATGTGATCAGATTTGTACAATATTTAATATGTGGAAGTATTGGTAGAAATTTTATTTGGAATTTGGAAGGGCTATGGGAGATATTATAGCAGTGTTCCAACATTTGAGGGGTTGCCAGAAAGAAAAGGAGGTCAACCTATTTCCCAAAGCACAAGTAAGGAAAAAGCAATGGATGGAAACTAATCAAGAAGAGAACCAACCTAAAACTAAGGAGAAATTTCTTGACAGTTAGAATAATTAATCAGTGGAACAACTTGCCTCCAGAAGTTGTGGGTGTGCTCCAACACTGGAAGTTTTTAAGAAGAGATTGGACAACCATTTGTCTGAAATGGTATAGGGTTTCCTCCCTGAGCAGGGGCTGGACTAAAAGACGTCCAAGGTCCCTTCCAACTCTGTTATTCTCTGTCTATTAAGCATCAAAAAACCCAATAAAGGATAGATCCTGCTCCTAGATAACCTCTTTAACATATAAACAATGAAAGGAATGTGGAGCAAAAAAACCCTCCCCCAAGGATATAGAGTATGGTTAGAAACTTACAGGAAGAGGTCTCTATTCAGGTGTCCATAGCTTTGGTACCAAGCTACGAAAAGCTTTATTGGTTGAAACCAACTCCTTTAATTAGATTCAGAAACAAACTGGAGCATAATGAAGATGATAAAGAGCTAGCATGATGTGTTTAAGCTGTCCAGTTTCAGTATACCCACTTTATACCCAGCTTCATAAATGATTATAGTATTGAAATCTGGTTGTAACAACTTTGCTCAAAATCTCTCAGGGATGTTTTATAGTGATAAAATGAATTGTTGTCTTGAGCTACCAAAGGGGGGTGAGGGTGAGAATGAAAATATAAACAGGACATAACAACAATAGAAATTAATTTTTAAAGGACCCAGTAGACCAAGCACACAAGTCTTTAAGATTGTACGTTGACCATAAAAATGGGCTTCCTTGCTTTTAATATTATACAGTATTTTAAATCAAGGGGGAGAGGGGAATAGACTACTTTTGATGACTGAGGCACAACTGGACTATCACTAGTATTTTTTTTTTTAAAGTATGAAGTGTTATCAGAACGTAGCATATGACACGCTGAGGAGAATCACCTCTTTCCTGATGTATGAATGGCAACAATACGACAAGAAGCTGCCATGGTGAAATGGATGGTGGAACTAACAGTGCTTTAACAAGATCAGGGATTGGTGGAGGGGGAGAGAGAAAAAGAGAGAGCTGATTTACTAGGGAGAGACAAACAGTTTCTCTAAAGTTGGCAAGACTAATAGGTGCCAGCTGATAATTGATACGGGGCCCGGAGGCAGAAGCTCAAGCCAGGTTTACTCTTGTTCATCACCAGGGCTGTGTAAAGGCCAGATGCAAAGTGCAATTAAACCAGACTGTTGCAAAGGAGGAAGCACGTCAAATGTGGGGGGGGGGGAAGTATTTTCTTCTTGGCAAGCCCCACCAACACTGGAGGCGAGCTTGTCATGCTGTCACATCAAGCACATTCCTGTGGGAAGGCGGGTTGAAAAAATAAAAGAGAGAGAAACTGAATCAAGCAAAACAAACTGAGGGAATAGCAAAGGACAGAGAAGGCCTGTTTAGTGATCATTAAATGAAGGAGACCTTTGCTCTGGAACCTCAGTAGTCTATTAGATCTCAGTATGCTTTAAAAATGACACAAGAAAATAATGTATCAGGAAGAAAACTTCAGCCTAATTTTTTTACCACATCTTTCCCCCCCTCATAGTTGGGAGCCATATATATATAGGGAGGAATTATAGTTCTTGATTCCACTGATAGGTTCAAAAATTTAAATCAAAATAGTAAAGGAAAAACAAACACTGACTTAAGCTCTCAGGGACAGGGATCCTAAAATCCAGATTGATTAATTTTGTTGCCTTGAGCTTTAAAATTGTGAACTAGCTGTGCAGAGGTGGCATCCAGCAGGTTCTGACCAGTTCTGGAGAACCGGTATACAAAATTTTGAGGAGTTCGGAAAAACGTCAAATACTACCTCTGACTAGCCTTGTCCCCATCTATTCTCTGCCTCCTGAGTCCCAGCTGATCGTCTGGGTCTCTTTTTGTTGCCCTGCACAGGAGAACGGAGCTGGAAAGTGGGTTAGTGGGGTGGGGTAGGGAGGGAATGGGATTTTACAGTATCCTTCCCGTGCCACGCCACCAGTATCCTTCCCCTGCCATGCCCACCAAGCCAGGCCCACTAAGCCACACCAAGCCCACCAGTAGTAAAAAAGTTTGAATCCCACCACTGTATTTGATGCTTTCCCCCAGCCTCAATATATCTGGAATTAAAAATCCCACCATAACGGCGATCAGTGCTTCAAAAGTGATCAGGTTGTAAATAAACAAACCAAACTCAGTTCTAAAGAGCATAACATGCTTTGATACAGGGATTCTGGAGAGTATGTCTTAAAAAGTCAATAGGGTGTGGGCATAAATAGATTATCATAGGGGTCTTTATTAGAATTATGCACATTTTCATGAGTTTCAAAGTTTTTTTTTAATTTTAACTAGTAAAAGTTATGCTTTTAATATACATTCCCATACCTCCTGGTAGTCTGCCAATGCATTAACCACTGGAATTGTGGGGAGGGGGAGAATTATCTATATTATGGATGAAGCACAGTCAAATTATTTAGCATTCAAAACTGTGCGTCTGAATTTACAATTGTTAAAGTTCTTCTTCTAAACTGCATTATTTTCCATAACATCCATACTTGTATCTATATTGTCATGTAGGAGTATCTCAAGTATACTCATTATCTATGTGGGGCACAGTCTAGATATTAATCTGTAATTATTTTAATTACAAGGAAAAGTTCATTGTTGCGGTATTCATTTGGACGCTTAATGCATAGTATTAAAGCATCTGCTAACTACAATTTACAAAATCACTCCCTATTGTTTGGCGATGGTCTGTAAGGATGCAGAACTTGAAATGGATTTGTTCTGCAATGATTGAAATAGAACAGCAGCTGATAGGTTTGTTATTGTTATTGTTGTTATGTTTAATTTTTTGACATATTAGCTAAAACATATTCAACAGAATCATAGCAATAAATATCCCTTATGGCTGATCATAAATTTGGAAAATTAATTGTTAGAGTGCTACTGGTTTTGAACTTATAAAACTCTTTTAAATATCCAAGAGAAAAATTTTAATGTTATAAACTAGTGTTGAGTTATTAAGAATAAATGAATGAATTATTGTTAATTTGAAGAGGAGTTTATTAATCAAAGTGGATTAAACTACCAAGAAGAGAGTGAGAGAATGTTATTTGATTTGAATGAAGCCCTATTTTATACAGTTGAATTAAGTGGTTATGCTCTTCAGATTTTCCACCTACTTCTCAAAATGTTATGATCAATTTTTCAGTTTGAGTGCATATAAATCATCCACTTTAAAAACAAAAGATTTAGAAATTGATGTTTTATAAGAAAATATTCACATAGTTAAGTAGAAACGGTGTGGCATTTATTTACTTGTTAAAGAGATTAAGAGATTGTACACCCAGGCACATAATAATTTAAAAAAGAAAAAAGAAAGAAATACTCTACATGCGCAGAATAATTAAATAAAAATAACATGTATAATAACATATATTTGAGGCTGGCAATAAGGACATACATTCTTTTTTCTTTGACAACAAAATCTCTTCTGTGATTCTGGTCCAGTTCATGAGAAAATGATAAATATTTAGAGCTCAACAGAGGCCCAACAGGATTGGAGCCATCCAAACATTGGTAACGAAGTCCCACCAAAATATAGGCCCAGCAACAGATACGGTGTATATCCTTGGCTACATTAAGTGGTGTTACTTCAAAGAAAGGACCCGGAGCACAAACATTTTATGCAACTTTTATAGAATAGAAGCAACTGGAGAGAGATAGTCATGTAAATAAGTAAGCCAATCTAGACAGTAAGGAAGGTGACGGATGGAAAGATGCAAGCTCCATTGATGCTAGGTAAAAAGGACTAAAGCAGTGCCCCCCAACCTTTTGGGCACCAGGGATCAGTTTAGTGGAGAAATGTTTTGCCACAGACTGGAGGGGGCATGGTTTTGCATGCTGCCGATATCGCACAGATGGGGCTTCATTTGTTTGTTCGGACCGATAGTTGGCATGCTATGGACTGGTGCCAGACTTCTGGACTAAAGCAACTTTTAAGAGCAGAACTTCTAAACATTGGTTGGAAGCAGAGTAGACATATACTTCTGATTCACTGAACTATAAGAAGGAGGAAGAAGTACAGTCTGACTTACGAGATTCTATTATTAGAGTCAATCTTAATTTAGCCATCCTATAGTATTGATTTCATGGTCTGGTCTGCTTAGTGGGGCTGTTACCTACTAAATAGTGCTTTATAGGTAGGTAAGCAGCCATTTGAATCCCACCTTGAAGCCTAGTGGAAAGTTCCCAAACTAAGTTTGAAGTGCTACCTCATGTAGAACATACTGCAGAAAAAATCTACATTGTTTCTCTTCCATTGATCTCAGTGAAGATAGATGTAGCAGAAATGTATTAAACTATTGGATTCCAGGATCTGATCTAGTTTGTTACCAGGAGTCGGGGTAGGAGGAAAGTATCAAGAACATGGATGTAGAGACAATTTATGGTTATGTCCAGAGAATGGCCTCACATTATCTTCTCCTGATTGGCTCTAATAATCTTTTTGATGCTCACAAAGAAGACTTTTGAGGTCAATTCTCTCTCTTTCTACAATTAATTTACGTTTTTCCAACCTCAAAAGCAGGGGAAAAATCTGGGCCCCTTGAGATCTGTCTGCAAGAACCATAGGCTTGCAATCTAAATCAATTAGAAGCTGTTACTCTTCATGTAAACTCATGTATTTTACACTATCAGCTAGAGAAGGGAAGGAAGGAAGGAAGGAAGGAAGGAAGGAAGGAAGGAAGGAAGGAAGGAAGGAAGGAAGGAAGAAAGAAAGAAGGGGAAAGGGAGTTTTATTTACCAAAGCTGAGATTCTCTTACTGAGGCATGCAGAATCAATAATTAGGTTTAATTAGCTTTATAATTAATCCCTTTCTTTTTTAAAAATCCAATACATTAAATGATTTGAAACTTTGATGGACAAATATCATGTCACAAGCTATCTGGTTCAAGAACAGAACAGTTAATAGATATTTAATAGGATTTCTAAATCTTTGGGTAACCAGAGATTAATTGGTGTGCGCATTTGTTTATTTTCATTTTTAAACAAGCTGTGCTCCTCATCATTCCCAAATCAACTATTTCAGATAGAGTTTCATAGCTTTGTGCACACTGGGAAAACAGGAAAGCACTGCATTTTCAGTTTCACCCAAAGCTTGTGGAAGGAAGGAAGGAAGGAAGGAAGGAAGGAAGGAAGGAAGGAAGGAAGGAAGGAAGGAAGGAAGGAAGGA
>BHFT01039444.1:0-18438 GCA_004320025.1 Laticauda laticaudata | reverse complement strand
AAAGAAAGAAAGAAAGAAAGAAAGAAAGAAAGAAAGAAAGAAAGAAAGAAAGAAAGAAAGAAAGAAAGAAAGATGGAGCTTTGCTGAACTTAGAAATTCAAGTTGCCCTTGTTTTTGGCCAAGGTAGATGTAAATGACCAATTTCTAAAAACCCACACATAGTTTTTGAGAGAACCAGGTGCCAATTTTCACTTCTAGAATCTCTCTGTTGTGTAAGGAAAGAGGGTAGAAGTACATTGTCACAATTTTAAAAGAGAGAGAAAAGAATCTGAAAAATCATGATGGAGCAAGCAGAAGAGTAATATCAAGGGAAGGAGAATTCATTCCTTGAAAATGTATTAAAGTTTCTTAGAGAAATGAATAACATTAATTGGAAAGCTTCTTGAAAAACAAATTATTTATTTATTAATGATATTAATGGGTAGCATTCACAGCTGAGTGTGGATGGTGGATGAAACGGGCAATGAATAGTCCTCTGAACTTCGATGAATCCTGATTAGGATGGCCAATAGTGAGAGATGTTGAAATTTGCAGTCCAGCAAAACCATGAGTGCCTAGCTATACATTACTCAGCCCTAAGCTAAGGTCAGTTTCACATTATAGTAGAATTTTTCCTTCAGGTATTTGGATTTCAGATCACACAAGCCTTAGCAGGGTGCTGTGCTAAGCTATAGTCTAAAACTGGAGTTTTTATAATATAGTCTGAGGACCTTTGGATATCCCCAAGACACTTTTGGAGTGTCCACAAAGTCAAGTAAGTATTTTAAAAGTTCTCAGTTTTATTTTTAATACAATGTATTGTTAGTTATCAGCTACATAAACCAAAGTTTTTGAAGATCCTCAATCATTTTATGACATGTAAATGGGTCCTGAGACCAAAATGTTTGAGAAACATGGGTCTAAAATATCTGGATTACCTAGAGATGTTCATCATACCAATCGCCGAGAAGACTATTCTGTTTAGATTTCTACAATGATGTATAAAAGGGAGACTGGTAAATCTTCCCCTTGGAGAACTGTATGAATTGCAAACATCACCTTCATAGTTACCTCTTCCCATGTTTCATTGATAGTATGAAGAAAAGCAGTGAGAAATGCTTACACAGAACAGAGAACCAGTTTGGCCTAGTGGTAAAGATGCTATCCTAGAAACAGGAGACTGAATTCTAGGTCTTCTTTATGCTGGCTGAATGACTTTGGATCAGACTGTCTCACCCGCTCCCACCAATGGGATCTGGAAGCATTAGAGAATGGCATGGCACAGAATAGAATAGAATAGAATAGAATAGAATAGAATAGAATAGAATAGAATAGAATAGGAATTCTTTATTGACCAAGTGTGATTGGGCACACAAGGAATTTGTCTTCTCTGCATAAGCTCTCAATGTACATAAAAATACATTCATCAAGAATCATAAGATACAACACTTAGTGATAGTTATAGGATGCTAAATAAGCAATCAAATCATACTAGGAAACTAAATAAAGCAATATAAATCATAAAGATACAAGCAACAAGGTTATAGCCATAAGTAAGAAGAGATACCATAGGTAATAGGAAGGATGAGAAGAATAATAGTAAAACAGTAAATAGTTTGAAAGTGTAGTGGGAATTAGTTGTTTAGCAGAGTGATGGCATGCAGAAAAAACCTGGATATGTTTGCCACTTTGAGTTATATATTTTTTAAAAAGTAGAATGAAAATGTAATAACAAATAAAGATAAGAATTGAAGAAAAACATTTGGGGAAAATTATGAAATACTGAGACTTGCATTTGGGAGTTGAATACCCGTGGAAAAGAAATCCATTGCTCCACCAATTGTGACTGAAGCCCTTGTAGCAATACCTTTAATACCTCCCTTGATAACCTGGAAATATTGAATGGTCAGATGATGAATTTGAGTGCTTTTTAAATTGTTTATGATCCTGAAACCTACAATTATTTCATCTTGCAAGTTTAAATGGATATCTGGTATTTTCCTTCGAGCCGTACAAGGCCTGACTGTAGCAAGATCTAAGATGCTACCTTGATCAGCCACAAAATGCAAGAAAGCAAAATTGTTGTATATGTTTCTGCTCTGCTACCTACTATTCATACCCAGATGCATGGGACTTAATCACTTCTTTTGTTCCATATAGCCCAAGCCATTTGGTCACTAACACATTTAACCTTGTATTTCTCAGTATTAAAGAATGTATTACAACCCAGATTTGTAAATGCCCCCTCCCAAACACAAATAAACTATAATTTGCCTTAAAACTGTTCCAAACATGTGTACCAAGATTATGGATTGGGGGGGGGGCACAACAATGATTTGCAGGGATATTAATGTATCCAGTCTCCATTTGTTTCTCTGTTGAGCTCAATGGGGAAAGACTACAGAGTGAACCCTTACATCCGCAGTGCCTGGAACTTTTACAAAATGTCTTGGCTGGCATAACATACAAGAGAGGGTAAGTACCCAAATGCTTAAAATAATACTATTAAAGGGAACCATTTCACGATATAAAAACAATATTGAACACACAAGGCATTACTGCTGTCGTTTCCATCCCACCATCTAATGAGAACTTGCAAACGTGCGATTTAGTGATGGTGTCTTTAACAAAGGGGTAGCCTTTGAAAGAGTAATAGGAACTACAGTATGTCCAATGCATCTCACTATCATTGTAGAATGTCTTCTTTATGATCTCCAATGCTTATACACTCTATTTGCCCATGTCAAATTATGGAGATGCCAGAATGGGACTGCTCAGAAGTTTCTTGCAGTGTTCTCAAATGTATTCCCAATAGAAATTTGGGCAATTGACAGACGGTTGGCCTTTGAAAAGGTCTTGGCTTTTTAAAAGAAAAAAGAAAAAGAAATCAAAATTTCTATAAGGTATAGTATATTGGTAATAAAGTAATCACAGTTACTCTGCTGCCTGCCGGCTGCCTGCAAGTTGGCAGTTCAAATCTCACCAGGCTCAAGGTTGTCTCATCCTTCCATCCTTCCAAGGTCAGTAAAATGATGACCCAGATTGTTGGGGGCAATATGCTGACTATAGTGACCACTTAGAGAGGGCTGTAAAGTACCGTGAAGTATATAAGTCTAAGTGCTATTGCTATTGCTACTTTGCTCTTTATATATTTCAAAAACAGCCTTGAGGTGCTTGAATGTTGATGGGTTTATTGCTCGTGAATTGCTTTTCTCTTTTAAAATGATCAGGTATTGTCACATCTACAAAAACTGACTATAATAGGAAAACATGCAGAAGGAATGAGATAGTCCTCTCCTAGTCCTCCAAACCATAAATTGTGCTGTTCTTGGAGAGTTATAGCCTTGTTGTCTCTACATTGGGGAGCATATCTAAAAGACTGATAGAAACTGTATTTTTTAAACAAAATGACATCGCTAACCAAACAAAATACTGATTTTTTTCCCCAAAGTAGGTTATTACATATTTTTGATGGAAGAAATAAAAAGTACCAACGGGTTGATCAATTCATCTTAGCACAGCCTATCACTACCCAGCAGTGGAAATATTTGGATAATTTTTCCCTTCAAAAAGTAAAATTCATCTCCTATTCTGCTTAAGATCTTTGATTAAATTCTTAAACTTGAAAACAATGTGGGAAATTAATATTCTGTTGAAATTGACAGAATTTTTATCCATTGATCTGTTTTACAAATGGAAAAATTGGTGTGTATGAATGTATGGGGAAATTAAAAATAAATAAGATGATAGACACTGTTGTGTGTATTGTAATATAATATAAAGAAACTTTATTATAACAATTTTATAAGATCTGAAAAGTGAATAAATAAATGAAAAACTTGTTGCCTTTGCTTAGGAGTTCTTGAAAATCAAAATCCTAACATGGAAAAACATGCTGAAAGCACCCAAATTTCTGAAGCACTAATTCCTGGTATGCCTCACGGTGTCTTTTTCAATGTTTTCCTGAAATTTATCTTTTCTAGAAGTTTTCCAGAAATTTTCTTTTCTTTAGAAACTCTTTTTCTTGCAGTACTTTGGATGATGTACTACAGCTTTGCTTAGTATAGTCAGTTGGCAAAGGGCACAGATGGTGCTATTGTTTTTCACTGTTTTGAATCTCTCTACAAATCTACAATTTCCCACTCATATTATAATCTGCATTTCTTATGAAATGGGAGGAATTATCGCATAATGTTTTTCCTTGGGATTTCCATGTGCCTGGAAGCCAAGTAGATGACTGGAATGATAATTGTACAATGAAAATTTAAAAAAATTCAGATACTTCATCCAGCCACCTCATGGACCTCACACTTAAGAAATTGTATTTTCTTCTTTGAACAAAGTTTCAAAAGAAAGTTCTTTTTCTTCCAATTGAATGCAAACAATAAAAGCTTGAAAGAGCCTGTCTGCCTGCCTGTCCAAGATCAGATGTTTGCAAGTAGATTTTTTGTTTTGTTTCCATCATTAAGTTGACTTTAATTATGTGGGTTCACAAACAGGATTGGAATTTATCCTGGAAGCTTTCTTTGCCATTTAAGCAGGTAATAACAGATAGATTTAGGGGGAAATTGAGGGAAGAAGATGATTTTTGATGAATCCCAAGGACCATTAATGAGGCATTAGAAAGAAAAATGCTTAAAAATATTTAAAACCAAAAGAAATGGAACAAATAGTTCTGTTCGATGTTCACAGATCTTTGAGGTACACAGTTCAGGTGCGAACGCATTGAGAATAAACCAAAATCCAGTTTTAACTCTGATCTGATAGCAAGTCCAGAGTTGGCTAATTTTGGATTTCTCAAGAATAATATGGGTCCGACAACTGAACAAATGAGTCTATAACCTGTTGGTCATTCCTACGTTGCATTTTTTCATAACATTGGGAGGTAAGAGGCCAGAAAAGAGGGTGAAATGTGTCCAGGAAACATTTCTTTAAAAGTGATTCACACGATAACAAGGAGTTTGCATGTTGGAAATGTTTGCTGTTTTCTAGTGTCACAAATCATCAAAATGACATCTTATTTCATTTGTGAAATAAGTGATATCTTAACAAACCGGGAAAACATTGAGTTTCCCAACTGAATTGACAGAGGTTTTGTGATGGTTTGTTAAACTAGTTGGCTGGATTTCAGACTATATTGGAGGAATCAGAAAAGCAAAATGAGATTGCAATGCTGCTGGGGTTAATAAGTCTCATTGGATAAATCTTGTCAACTTGGCTGCTTTCTCACTACTTTATAAAGTTGATCCATAGGAGCAGAAGATACTTTGCTACAGCTCTAGATAATGTTTGGATCTGTAAGATATAATGTATGCAATTTTTATAAGGAAGCTCTACAAGTTTATTTTTATTTCTTTATTTATTTGATTTGTCAATCGCTTCCAAGTTAATAGGTATAAGTATATACATAGTTATGAATACATGAAATGGGTACATATAAGAAAAACAAAAAGAAACAATAGGACAGGAACAGTAGGCACACTGGTGTGCTTATGCACGCCCCCTACAGATCTCTTAGGAAAGGGGTGAGGTCAATAGTAGACAGTCTAAGGTTGAAGTTTTTGGGGTTTGAGGAAGAAACCACCAGAGTCAGGCAAGTATTCCAGATATTGACCACTCTGTTGCTGAATGTCGTATTTCCTGCACTCAAGGTTTGGTGGCGGTTAATCTTGAGTTTGTAATCTATTGTGTGCTCTTGTGTTGTTTATGGTTGAAGCTGAAGTATTCATTAACAGGTAAGTCATTGCAATGTATAATTTTATATACCATACTTAGATTCAGACCAAAAGACGGCATATATTCAGTTTTTCTAGGTGTAGAATTTCAAAGTCTGGTGGAATAAAAGTATTCTACAACAAGTAGAGGAGTGGAGAATTCTTCTTGTGAAATATTTCTGGACTTTCTCAACTGTGCTAATATCAGATATGTAATGTGGGTTCCAGACTGATGGAATTCGAATATTGGTCTAGCGAAATGTTTTGTATGCTCTAGTTATTAACTCAAATTAATCAGAGAAAAAGCTACGTAAGATTAGGTTAACAACTCTTAATGCCTTTTTGGCTATGTAGTTACAGTGGGCTCCTAGCACTTAGATCATTAGAGATGAGTACTCCAAGATCCTTGACAGAGTTTGGATCACCAGCAAAGTCTTTAACTATTCAGCTGCATTTTATTTTCTGATTTTATTTTTTTTGCCAATATATAGACAGAGCATTGTATTTGTTGAGATTGTGAAGTTGCCATTTGTTTGACCATTCTAGATACATAGTCAATGTTGTTTTTGAAGGGTAGCAGTATTGTCTGTGGTGTTGAATAGCTTTACATCAATCAGCGAAAAGAATGCAGTTGCTGCTTAATATGATCACAGAGGTCATTTATGTAGAGTATGAAAAGAGTTGGTCCTAGAACACTGCCTTGGGGGATACCACTATTGACAGGTTACAGAATTTGATAGGACGCTCCCAATTTGACCATTTGTTGTCTGTTTGATAGGAAGCTTCTATCCAGTTATGCAGGTGTCCAGAGATACCCATAAGTTTAATATTTTAGGAGTAGTTGTTTGTGTGTACCTGAATCAAAAGGCTTTACAGAAGGTCTATGTAAATTGCGTCTATTGTTTTGCCTGATCGAGTTTGTGTAGTCCATATTAATTGCCAGTGTAAGAGCTGCACATTATAAAGGATATTTTTTTTCCCTAAAAACCAAATTGTTTATTAGAAAGTAGGTTGTTTGTTTCTAAGTGGGGGATGAAAGGATTGGTTAATAATTGATTCCATGACTTTACAGGTGACACAGCATGAAGAGATTTGGTCTGTAATTTTCAACATAGGTTGGGTCTTTTTGAAGATGGGGTGACCATGGCTTGTGACCATAGTTTGTCAAGGAGCTGTCGCTGAAAGATTTTTCAAAGATTATGCTTAGAGGTTCAGCTAATGGCAGTAATAGCTTTTTTAAGAAGTAGGCCACATATTCCATCTGGTCCAATAGATAGAGATGGTTTTAGATTGCGTCGTGCTTTTTCAACATTGTGTTCTGTAAAATCAATATGTATTAGATCATTGTAGTTGTCTGTGGTTCAACTAGGAAATACTGAATAATAGAGTCCCTTCCAACTCTATTATTCTATGTTTTATGGTCTTTAGCCATGGAATTATTGCTCAAGAGGGTAGATCTTAACATTGCTCCACTAGGTTCAGATCTTCATATTTATGTTCGAGGAGAGAGCTAGACTGCCTCTGCTCTGTCTCCACTTTTTACCCTTCCTTTGCCACTTCTGCTTCCATCCATTAATTGCCAGTCTTTTGAAAACTGATCTCGGATGACTCTGCACAGCTCAGGTATGATTTATGAGAGGTGGAGGTTGGATGGTTGTGAGCAGGTTAGACAACAAGCCTTAATCTTCTGAACTTATGAAAATGAAGTCAACAAGTTGATGATTAAGGAAAATGTGAATTGACACACAAGCACCTTTGGAGTTTCATCTGTTTGAAGAAACTCCATTGCATAATGCAGCCAATTATGAATGCAATTTACAACCCAGTTTCATGAACACTACCATATTTAATACTCATTTCATTTGACAATCTAATTCTTCCTGAATAAACCATTACCTTTTTAAAATTCCTCCCTCCCCATGACTTCACTTAGAAACCTGCTTGATGTATGCAACTTGCTAGGCACCTGTTGATGCTATTAATCATCTGTATGGAACCTGTCAGAAATGTTATCTTTAGCAACAACACCTGTAGAGCAGAAGCCATGTGGCCCCTCATATCTGCTTATGCACACTCATCTTCCACCTTGGCTTTATCAGCTTGGTCCTTTAGCCCTCAAGGCTGTTAACAATAAATTCTTTCAGTGAGACTAATGGCAATTCCTCTTCATTTTGAAAGCTTGCTGTTAGGTTCACTATTAATTGCTTTTCCTACACTGGATTTCTTTCTTTCTTTCTTTCTTTCTTTCTTTCTTTCTTTCTTTCTTTCTTTCTTTCTTTCTTTCTTTCTTTCTTTCTTTCTTTCTTTCTTTCTTTCTTTCTTTCTTTCTTTCTTTCTTTTTTATGATCTTACAGCATGCTGAAAAGCCAGCTGCCTTCAAGTTGCATGCAGCTTATAGGATACCAAGGCTGTCCCATCAAAATCTGGCAGTACACAATGGTTGATTTTTGAGGGGGGGGGGACAAAGAGATAGAGGGAGGGAGAGAGAGAGAGAAAATATATTATTTTATTGGATTGNGGTTGATTTTTGAGGGGGGGGGGACAAAGAGATAGAGGGAGGGAGAGAGAGAGAGAAAATATATTATTTTATTGGATTGATAACATCAGCAAGACTTGCAGGCTGAATTGACAAAAGAAAGCTCAAGATCGTCTAGGTTGAAAACATGCAGAAGAGGCCTTTATCCTGCAGTGGATAGACAATGACTAAAAATGATGGTGGTGTGTGTGTGTGTGTGTGTGTTTTAAGGCAAAGGTTGGAATGTTATCCTAGGAAGGGCTCTTGGAGGCACACTGCACCCTTAAAACCTCTGAAAAAAACATGTGCTGCTCAGTATGCTCTGTCTACTTTGCCACAGAAAACTGAAACAATTTGGAGTTTTGTTTGTTGAGGAGAGGGGGAACTGGGCTATGGAAGTTTTAAATGTGGGATTGAAAAAATTTGCTTCTCCAAAGCCTCCAGTTCTCATTCCCATCTTTAACTCTCCAAATCATTAAAAAAAAAATAGCAATGTCCCTTTCTGTGACATCACACGATGTCATGTTGTCATCATGTGACATATTGCGACTTCCCTCCCTTTGCTAAACCAGGGGTGGGCATGGCCAGTATGTGATGCATCTGGCCCATGGACCACGAGTTTGACACCCTTACTCTAAAAGTTCAGAAAACCTAATGTTAGTTTCTAACTCTTTAAATATTACCCACTCCCATTTTAACAAGTTTCCAAGCTTTTGGAGAAGACTTGAGGACTGAAAGGCCATTGTTGTGCATATTGTGTTTTTCAATAGCACGGGTGTAAATTTGCAGCATGAATTAATGACAGATCTCATGAAGGAAGGAGTTGAAGCTGAAGTCTTAAAATGCCCAGTATGATTGGACAGGGTTTATTTCAGACAGGAAATCTCCAAGGGAGCTGGGAAGAAAGGTGGGATTTAAATGGACAGCATCCTGTGTGTCCTTATGCATCCCATTGTGATGTCACTGTGTGTAGATTTCCCTTGCCCTTCTTCTGGTTTAACAGTAGCACATTTATTAGAGACATTCAAGCTGGCATATTCTGCACAGCCGACTTCTAAACATGCTCCTAATGCTTTATGAATATGAATAGTGCTTTATCATAAGGATGTAACACCGCACTTTCAAATGTATCTAATCAGTACTAGGAAATGTAAAAATATCATCTAATTAGGCCCACAGCTTATTTGTGGATTATAGGTTGTAGGTTGGGTTGCCTAAAGAAACGTGAGGATGATGATCTCACCAGGCCTTTGGTCCCTTTCTAGCTAATTGTCTGCCTCTTTCTGTTGGGTTTTGTTTTTAAACAAAACAATTAGGAAGTTTAACCTCTCTTCTTAATTTGAACCAAAGCCCTGACTCAACAGACTCCGGTCCTCAGGGCTGGGTGGCAGGTCCGACTCGTATATTGTCTGAGCTGAGCCTGTGTTTTCAGACATGCAACTGGAACAGGTGGGACTGGAGGCACAGGTAGGGCTGGAGGAGGTTTATTTACTTAAGTACTTCTGTATGTTGAGGTTGAAGATTCAAGACAGGTTCTGTCTCGTCTCTGAGCAATTAGTTTCAAAGTAAGCCAGGACTATGTGGCATCTTCCCTTCTCACTATCACCTCCCCATCCTTTCCATATCAATCTGGACACACAGAAAAGTAGATTAGACATTGAAATGGAATTGCATGTTCCCCTCCACATCTCAAATCCCTGGACTAAATAGTCTCCCCTGCATTAACCAGCTGTTGCACTATGAATCTAAGGGGTACAATATGACCATGCTTAAATATGCTTGGTGCCATCTGTGCTTGCTGTAAGTAAAATGAGACTGGCGAATATCAGGATGCCAAATTCTAGCTGCTTTTTTGCTTTGTTTTGGTGTTATTTTGCATTATATTACTTTTGCATAAAAGTAGCCTAAAGTTAGGGTTGCTTATTATATGCCCCTTCCCCATTTAAAATCTTCACATAATCACACCAAAGAAATGGGGCATACAAGTTTTTTAGTTTGAGAATTGCACATGGCCACTGATTTTTTTTTCAGGGCCAGGACAAAATTCTTCATTTGATCTGATTTACTGAAATTCAGTTCAATTGGTTGTATGCAGAGGTGGTGTTCAGCAGGTTCTGGAGAACCGGTGGAGGAAATTTTGAGTAATTCAGAGAACCAGCAAATACCATCTCTGACTGGCTCTGCCCTCATCTATTCTCTGCCTCCCGAGTCCCAGCTGATCAGCTGGGTCTTCTTTTGTTGCCCTGCATAGGAGAATGGAGCTGGAAAGCAGGTTAGTGGGGTAGGGATGGAATGGGGATTTTGCAGTATATATCCTTCCCCTGCCACGTCCACCAAGCCACGTCCACCAAGCCATGCCATACCCACCAAGCCACACCCACAGAACTGGTAGTAAAAAAAATTTGAATCCCACCACTATTTGTATGCCATGACTAATATCACTGTCTTTGAATGTATTTTTTTGCAGATTCATTAAAAGTAAGAGTCCTGAAATTAGTTTTGAAGATGTTCCACAGACTGATCCAGGAGTTGTGAGGGAATATAAATCTCTGGGATTGCCAGTTGCATCCATATGAAGTAACACATAAATAATTCACCTCAGTGACTTGCTGGTATTCAAATAGGGGAGAGCTGTGATTGTCTAATTTTCAGTATTGAACTCCCTTTACTTTATTGATTGATCAATAGCTGGCTCCTAAATCACAACCACTAGTTTCAACTGTGTCAGTAATATTCAAATGATTTTTGAAACTTTACAATTTCAGAAAGCAAGACAGATTGGGAAACAGTGAACTGGGATTAATTTATTTGTATGGAACTCTTTCTGTCTTTCGAACGATTTCTGTTGAAATTTGTTTTTTTCCTTCCACACAAGAAATATGTTTGAGAGAATTGGGCAAACATGGTTTGAAAGGGAAATAAAACATTGCCAACAAAAAATGTCTTTGTGCTATTTCATAAGTACTTATATGGTGGATCGAGTCACTTAATGCTGACATCAATTTAAATTAGAAAACCTGCATTTAATCAGGGAGAGATAATCAATTTGCAAGCTGAGACTGAGAGTTTCTATAATCAGGGAATGGTAAAGTCATTGGCATTTCTGCTAACATGCATTATTTTTGACACGGGAATATGTCAATGCTTAATTCCAAAGTCGAGAAATCTAATTAAAAATACAAAGCATCATGTTGCTGACTTAAAAATAGCTTTGGTTACATAACACTAGCTAGTAGGGCGGGCTATGAAGCTTTCTCCTTTTTGTTTTGCTTTGTTCCTCTTTTTTTTTTTCCTATCATTTCACCAGATTCAGCCCTGTTCAATACTTTCTCTAACATAATTTTCATTAGTATTTCATGTCACACTCGAGTTTGGCAGAAGAGGTTCAACTACAATTTAATAGATATGTGGCTAGAGGAAGTGACATCCATTTTAGCAGATGAGGTTCAGAGAGTACAATATCCATTGTACAGTTGTTAAATACTTAGTTTGCAAATTGCTAGCTTTATGGTTGATATATGGAAACTGGAATAAGCTCAATATTTTAAGACTGTATTCAGGCCAATAACCTTTTCATTAAGCATTTTGTCACTTCTACATACAGGTAGTCCTTAACTTACAACAGTTTATTTAGTGACTGTTCAAAGTTACAACAGCACCAAAATGCAGCGTCCCCATGGTCACATGATTTACCTTTAGATGCTTTACAACTGGTCCATATTTATGATGGTTGCAGTGTTTTTGGTTTATGTCATCACCTTTTGTGACCTTCTGACAAGCAAAGTCAACGGGAAAGCCAAATTCATTTAACAACGGAGTTACTAATTTAATAACTGCAGTGATTCACTTAACAAATGTGGCAAGAAAAGTCGTAAGATGGGGCAAAACTCACTTAACACATTTCTCACTTAGCAGTATAAATTTGGGGCTCAGTTGTAGTTGTACATTGAGAACTACCTGTATACCAATTCTTTTTGTAAATATTTTTAATCAATACAATCAATACAGCATGAATGAATTATAAGCAGAGCTCTTGCATGTTGTTATAAAGTAACTGTTTTTTGACTGGGAGAAAATGTCTTTTCTTTGCTTGTTTTTTAGATACAATGGAATTCCAATCCAAATATTCCTAGGAAATGCAGAAAGATCAGTTCATCAGAAAAATGCATTGTAAAGCAGCTTAATATTGACTTACTTTTAATTATTTGCAGCAATTCTTTCCTGTGCATAAATGTTGGCTATGAGTTCCATGCCTAGATCTCGGTCTCTCATGGACCTTTTTTTCCCTCCATTAATAAAAGATAGTCCTATTGAGTCTTCAAAAGTGAGCTTCACTTAGTCTTCCCCTGAACCCCTTTAACAAAGCCAACAGCTCCAATGCTTTTAGTAGTCAAGCAAAATAGTAAGGTCACTTCACTTTGTAGACCTTTTCACTGCAGCTAAGCTAGCAGCACCCACTCAACATTAGCAACTGCTGTAAGAGAGCATACTATTGGCTTGTGTACTACCCACCAACCCCTTCAGCAGGCTGTCCTAAAGAACAGCCTTTCCAGCTTCTCCAGCTTGCTTTCATGAATGCTTTGCTAGGTTTTTGCATAGGTGCCATCCTGCTCAGGACTCTGTGAGTCTTGTGTTTGGCAAACAACACAACAAAAATAACCAGGTTTGGGGCAATAGGAACTGCTTTCCTGAAGCCAATCACCTTCACAAAGAGAATCATATCCACTGTGTCTAATAAAAACAAAGAAAGAAAGAAAGAGACAGGGCCTAAGGCCAAGAAAGGAGCTGCTGTAATAATGGCCCGGGATGCATATAGAGACTTGTTTGTTTGTTTTTTGCTTGCTTGTTTATGCAATTTTCAGTCCTCATGGTCGTTAGGTGGTTTACATTAAAATATTAAATAATAACTGTAGGATCCAATATGAGTTGTTTCACCAGGACCAGAAGTTTTGTCTTCTGAGCTTTTGGACTCATGCTAGTGCCCGTCCTAAGGGAACTTCTCTCAGAATTCAGACTCCAGCATGAGTTCAAAACTTTGGAAGACACAATCTCTGCTCCCAGTGACCAACCCAGATTGGATCCTGAACATTATCCTGGGACACATATATTTGCCTTCCTTCATAAAATAACTATTACATAATAAGAAAGTTATAGTTATGTATGTGCACATATTTGTATATGCAAAATTATATATCCATGCACCTAGATAAGAATGCACTCATATATAAGAACCTTCATTGGCAATTACTGGGATTTTGTGACACTCCCACCAGTCCCCAAAAGCCAGGTTTCTATTCATCATTCTCACCTCAAGGACCAAGCTGTTTCATAAGAGAAGAACGATCCCCGACAATCCCCAACAAAAGGGCAGGAGAATGAATGAATGAATGAATGAATTCTTTATTGGCCAAGTCTGATTAGACACACAAGGAATTTGTCTTCGTGCATATGCTCTCAGTGTACATAAAAGAAAAGATACATTGGTCAAGAATCATAAGGTACAACACTTAAGGATAGTCATAAGGTACAATAAGCAATCAAATCATACTAGGAAACAGTTGATATATATCATAAGGATACAAGCAACAAAGTTACAGTCATACAGTCACAAGTGGGAGGGGAGGGGCGATAAGGAGTGATGAGAAGATTAATAGTAATAGTAATGCAGACTTTGTAAATAGTTGGACAGTGCTGAGGGAATTATTTGTTGAGCAGAGTGATGGCTTTCGGGAAAAAAATGTTCTTGTGTCTAGTCGTTCTGGTGTGCAGTGCTCTATAGCGTCATTTTGAGGGAAGGAGTTGAAACAGTTTATGTCCAGGATGTGAGAAATCTGTAAATATTTTCACAGCCCTCTTTTTGACTGGTGCATTATACAGGTCCTCAATTGAAGGCAGGTGAGTTGTAATTTTTTTTTCTGCAGTCCTCATTATCCTCTGAAGTCTGGGTCTGTCCTGTTGGGTTGCAGAACCAAACCAGACAGTTATAGAGGTGCAGATGACAGACTCAATCATTCCTCTGTAGAACTGGATTAGAAGGAGAAGGAAGCATTTGAGAGAAGAGGCAGCATTAATACAATTGCAGAGTTTGTGAAGTTGTAGGGAGTGTTGTGGTTCACCAGCAGCCGGTGCGGATAGCAACAGTATTAGATCGTGAGGATGAAAGGGAACCAGTCAGGGAGTCTGATGAGGACTTGGACAAGGGTCCTGCATCTGATGCAGGGATGAGGCCAGGACTATCTGTGCTGCCATCGGAGCCATTGGAGTCTGGCAGCAGCGAAGCAGAGGACCCCAGGAAGCCTGTTCCTAATACACATGTGCGCAGAGCTGCTAGAAGGAGAGAGAAGCTGAAGCAGCAGGGACAACTCGGGTGTAAGACTGGGAGGTAATTTCCCCTCCCATAAAGAATAAAAGCCAGCCTTTGGTGAAGTGCTCTTTGCAGGAAGCAAAGAAGTTCATTAGATTCTGATTCTTCATTGAAGCCCTGGGGACTCTGGATTGTCTTTGCTGGAACTTCAGTCAGTTTATCTTTTAATTAAGTGGACACCTGTTTCTTGGCAGCCTTTTACAACCCTGAAAGACGTGCTCTCCTCTCAGACAATTGTGTGTAATGAGTTTTGGCTGGGAATGCAAATATTTCCCAGCATCACATTAAAAAAGGTTTGCTTTTACACACAGCATGTTTTCTTAATTTGAACGAAGCCTGGGTCAAAACAGGGAGCATGGGGGAGAGAATGACTGGAGTAATTGATGTCATCGGAGATGAAGTTGGAATATGACTCCAGTTTGGCAATTGGAAGATGTAGGGGCAAGTGGTGTCACGTGTATTGTGACATCATGGAGAAAATGACACACTGCTTGTACGTGATACATGTAACACCACTGCAGTTTCTACTGCAGGACTGCTTACGCTCCCCTCCATCCCCAGGTCTTTTCCCCCCTCCCCAACCATATCATAACTACAGAGCTAGAGAAACTGCCTTGAAGGCTTCTATCATTCACTAGTTCCAGGTATGTGGTGAGTATTGTGGTGCCCACAATCTGAGTCAATATTAAAGCCTGGGACTGAGATTGCTTCTACACAACCCTTCCCCCCCCCCCTNCCCCCCCCCCCCTCCACTCTTTGGTTTTCCCAAATCACTTGAATTCACCATGTGATATTTTAACTTCCTGTCAGTTTCAAATGCTGGACACAGGCTGGGTAAGAATCAACACTTTTCTTGACTAGAGTGCAAAATCACCACTGGGTCAGTGCTGCCTCCAAGCATGATGCAAATCCATTTATCTTTTCCTTGTCTGCACAGAGAAAGAGGTACAAATAATTTCTTTATTCCCCCCACCCCTCCCCAAGCCTTCTGTGCATGCTTTATGTATTTGCCTGGTCATTTTTAAAAAAATCAGCAGTAACTGCTCTGCTCTTGTTATCAAGAGAGGATTGCCTGTTAAGACATTATTCTCCCTGCATATAAACCCCCACAGAAAATAACAATAGTGTGCCCAGGCTTCTTGATAATGCACTGTATATATAAGAAGGCAATTCAAGCCAGGCAGAGACTATCCTTTTAAAACTCAGGAACTGTGTAAGGGATCATAAATGTGCCAGAAAGATTAGGATCTGTTTCAGTGATTTTTCTTGTTCATGAAACTTGGAGCAAAAATGCAAGAAAGGTTTCCATAGACATGAAAACAACTTGTTTCCAAATTCCAAGCTTTGCAGACATTCAAAGTTGCAACTTTCAACAAATAATATTTGCAATTCATGCTGAGCAACAGCTGAGCTAGAATGTCAAGGTTCTTGCATAACTACATGAGCTTAAGAATCAGACATTGTGGGGTGATGACAATTACTTAATACATTGCAATATTAACCCACTCCCCTCCTCATTTCTAACTTTCATAATGGCACTTGGCTGATAACTGTCTTGTATATTTAATTGATGTTCCCAGCACAAATCTTTTTTTTTTACTGCCATAGTTTAATTAAATTTGATCCAAGCATTACCAAACCTATAATGCTTCTTGAAGGGATCCGTGGCTTTTTATATGCCAGTTTTTGTGTTATTTTGCCTCTTTTTCATTATGTGGTAAATTAGCTCGATACCCGTGTTTCGCTACGAAACTATGTGGTCAGGCTTAGTTTTTGGGGAGGAAAATGAAGGAAAATTGTTTTGCCTCTGTCTACCAGCATCCATTGCTATTCATTTAATGACATATTTCCAAAAAGAGCTAAATTAAGACCAAACATTGGGAATATTTAAATGGTGTGTGTGTGTGTGTGTGTGTGTGTATGTTGCTAGAACTTTAAAAGCACAACTATAATGATGTGGGAAAATACCCAAACAAAGCTGAATACCATACAAGTCAGTACCAGCAAAAACTTAAGAAAACATTTATATATGTTATTTTAAAATGTTATATTCTGCCTGGCTTTTTAGAACATGAGACTTATTTATTCATTTGTTAAACAGTTTAATTCTCTTTCCTTCCCCCGAAACTATTCTTTCATTTTTCTTCTTTGACACTAGAAGTAGTTGGTTTGCTTGAGTCTCTTGGTACACAGCTCCTTGAGGGCCCCTTAAATCCAAAAGTTAGCATGAAATGGCATCTTTATTTTTTTTTTTAAAAAAAAGCATCAAAGCCCTATTCAGCCATGAAAGTCATTGGGTGGTTTTAAATTAATAGCTATCTCTCAGCTTAATCAAATTCACAGATTTTTTTTTTTGTGATAAAGTGATGGAGCAATGCCATGAGCTCCTTGATAGATGAGCCATATAAAAACATATTTGGAATGTAATTCTACCATCAGTTATACTAAAATCCCATCTGCTTTCTTCAGGCAAGTACCTGAGGACAATAGAATGACTAATTCTTTGGGAGCAGCAAATGGGGCTTAATCAGAAAAAATTCCCAGCAGAGTGTGGATTAAGGATTTATAGGGCAATCCTACCTATCATTTCCAAAAGCTTTGTTTTTTCAAGTCTCAGTTTCAGCTGGAGATCTATTAGAATGACTAAGTTTGGTTGTGGCAACTATTAATGCCCACACTAGGATTAGGGTAAGTCTAGTGCTTGAAAAGTTTCCAAGGATGAAAACTGGGAACCCTCTTGGTGATGTGACCCTTCTGTGCCTCTATAACTTTAGGTCATCAAAGAAGAAGAAGAAGAAGAAGAAGAAGAGGAAGAGGAGGAGGAGGAGGAGGAGGAGGAGGAAGAGGAAGANGAAGAAGAAGAAGAAGAAGAAGAAGAAGAAGAAGAAGAAGAAGAAGAAGAAGAAGAAGAAGAAGAAGAAGAAGAAGAAGAAGAAGAAGAAGAAAGGGTTGTGGAGTTCTGGTAGAGATTGGATTGCAGGCCAGAGCCCTCTTTCTGTCTTCACAGGGGGAGTAAGAATCACCCTCAAGTTATATTCAAATATAATCAGAATCAGAAGAGCTAGAATGGAGTTTGAAGATCTTCTAGTCCAGGGATGTCAAATCCAAGGCCTGGGGACCATATTTGGCCCACGGGATTTCCCTGGAAACAGCAAAGGACCAGCCTGCAGTGCCTCTGCCAATGAAAATGGAGCTGGGAAGGGTTGCATGCAGCCCTCTCAAACTCCATTTTCACTGGCAGAGGGTTGCAAGAGGCTGTTGCAGTTGAAAATGGAGCTCGGGACCACCACAGACACCCCTGACACAAGTGACATCGAGCTGGGCACGCCCACCCTGCCATGGCCACCTCGCCCCCCCAAGGTCAAACACAACCCTGATGCGGCCCTCAATTAAATTGAGTTTGGCACCCCTGCTCTAGTCCAACCCACTGCTCAAGCAGGAGGAGGTCCTGTACCATTTCAAACAAGTGGCTGTCCAGCTCTCTTCTTAAAAAATTCCAGTAATGAAGCACCCACAACTTCTGAAGGCAAGCCCTTCCACTGGTTAATTGTTCTCACTGTTAGGAAGTTTCTTCTTAATTCCAGATTGTTTCTCTCCTTGATTATTTTCCATCCACTGTTTCTTGTCCTGTCTTCTGGTGCTTTGGGAAATAAGTTGACCCCCTCTTCTTTGTGGCAGCCCCTCATACATACCACTGTTATATCACCTCCAGTCCTTCTTTTCTCTAGAGAAGCCACAGTCAGTTCCTGCAACTGTTCATATGTTTTAGTCTCCAGGCATTTGATCATCTTAAGCCCCAGTCACACTGCACCAACAGATGCAAAGAGGATGTAAAACGAACAAAAATGCTTGCCATCCGTTGGTTG
>BHFT01039437.1:0-11972 GCA_004320025.1 Laticauda laticaudata | reverse complement strand
GTGCACAAATAAAATCTGTACTCTCCAACCTTTCGTGGTCTTGTGTCCTGATTTGGAAGCAAGATTTGCTGCAACACCACCAAATATTGAAAACCCCAGTTTTGCTAGTAAAGTCAAAAATGACTTGCTCAGTCATAATTTGAGTATTCAAAGGCTGAAGTCTCAAGTGATCTAGGATGAAATTTAGAAAAAATCTATTTATTTATAATAAATTTATAACCCTAGAAATCTTCAGCATAATATGTATGGCTAATAAGAATTTGTTCCTTTGGCAGAGCTTCTGGGATCAGGGTAGTGCTTAAACCTCCTACTAAAAAAATAACAAATATCTCTGTCTTTCACTGAGATCCACATGAGTCATTTTGTCTAGACAGCTTTCATCTCTAGTGGGAAGGAAAAAAAATGACAGTAATGATAAACACACACACACACACACACACACACAGAGAGAGAGAGAGAGAGAGAGAGTTTTATAAACAGAGAAATCAGATGCAGAGTTTATAAGAACATATTGGCTGTGAATGTAATTTTGTCATTAATAATTCCACAGATGAAACCTTGATAATTATTAATTATGGCTTTGGTGCCACATTTGCCTCCTGTTGTTAAAAGTGCAGGTGGGAAAGAATTGGAATATATGCATTTAAAATTTTTCTGATTGCATTTTCACTGAAGTGTGGAAGCCTGAAGTTTCCTGACTGTTTTAATGCAATTGGTTCTTCTTTAAAAAAAGATGCCATGTGGAAATGTGAGGAGGAGAATGTTTTAGAGGTCATTGTAATTCAAGAAAAAAGCAGCCCTGCTGCATTGTTACAGTTCTTAAGGGAAATATATATTCCTTCTGTTTTCTTTCTAGCTTAAGAACCATAGATCCAAGATACTAAACTAAGATTTTTCAACTTTTATGATTGGTTGATATATGATAGTAATAGCAATAGCACTTAGACTTATATACTCCTTCATAGTGCTTTACCGCCCCCTCTGAATGGTATATTATCCCCAACAATCAGGGTCCTCATTTTTCCCACCTCAGAAGGATGGAAGGCTGAGTCAACCTTGAGCTGGCCAGGATTGAATTTCAGATTGTGGGCACAGTTTATCTGAAAAATGGCACTTGAACCAATGTACCACCACAGCTCTCATAGTTTTAGTTTACTTTATTGTCATATCACTTTGTACAATGAAATCAAACACCATTTTCAGTGCACATCATGATCATGACCATGAAAATAAACACAAACACACATCCTTCACACTCCACACATTAAACCGAAACTCCCGACATTGTACCAATACTGCACGAAACAGCAGAATTCAAAAGAGCTACTGCCCTGGATAGATGTTGTTTTTCAGCCTATTTGTCCTTGTTTTTATTATTCTGTACCGTCTGCCAGATGGTAGTAGTTCCAAAAAAAGGGTTCGCAGGATGAGATGGATCTTTGAGAATGTTTTGAACTTTCTTAAGGCAGCGGGAGCTATAAAGCTCTTCCAAAGAGGGGAGAGGNGGGAGAGGGCAACCAATGATCTTCTGGGCAATGACATTAACCCTCTGGAGTGCTTTCCTATCTGCCACTGTGCAAACGATACAGAGGTGCAGTAACAGAACTAGACATAATTCCCATGTAGAAATTAGCCATTTTCAACTCCTTCAGCATATCAGGGTCTTTTTTTTGATCCTTCCTAAGAGGGTGTAGATGGAATCTTTGGGCTTAAAAAGCAAGAGGTTAAGCTTTTTTTCATTGGTTGCTTAAGAAAATGGAATGGGAAGTGAACAATCAAATAGTGTTTTGTCATCTGTTTTGTTCCTTCAAGCTCATATTACAGATGAGATAATCAGATAATCCTTGATTTACAAGATAATCAAGATAATCCTTGATTCATTTAATGACAGTTCAAAGTTATGAAGTCTTGGAAAAAGTGACTTATGACCTGTCCTCAAAATTACTACCATCACACCACCCTCCAGTCACATGATTGAAATTAAACTTAGCAAGGGCTTGCATTTAAATGATTGAAGTTTTGAAGTGAGCATGATCTGCAACCTTCTCATTTGGTTTCCAACAAGTAAAGTCAGTTGGGAAATTGCATTCACTTAGCAAAGCACAATTCACTTAACAATCACATGATTCGCTTAACAACTATGGTAAAAAATAATTGTAAAATCTGGCCTAATCATCTAATGTCTCATTTAACAACCCCATCGCTTAGCAACCAAAATTGTTGATTGCTAAGTTAAGGATAATAATCTAGAGCCATGCTGGCACAATAGTTAGAATGCAGTACTGCAGACTACTTCTGCTGACTGCCGGCTACCTGCAATTTGACAGTTCGAAACTCACCAGGCTCAAGGTTGACTCAGCCTTTAATTCTTCTGAGGTTGTTAAAATAAAGAGCCAGATTGTTATGGACAATATTCTGACTCTATAACCCATTTAGAGAGGACTGTAAAGCACTGTGAAGCAGTATATAAGTCTAAGTGCTATTGTTATTGCCATTACTTGTGATTCTGACTTTATGATTCATTTTTACCAGGAAAGTGATTCCCATTGCTAAACAATTTTTAAGACTGAGTTCTAGCTATATTTTAGTCAAATGCACTAAAAATTTCCTCTTTGTAATTGTTCCCTGACTTCAATTTGGCTATTTAGTTGTCACCCTGTGCAACCTAATAAACCTTTCATCACCCAACTAGATCACATCATTGGTGCAGATAAAGGCTCACTGTTTATACACAGTAGTTTGCTGTGCCAGTGTAGTGAGGAGGATGTTGTTTTCCATATTGCTAGTTTTTTGATTAGGGTATAAACTTTCTTCTATAACACAGTACCAAACTTCAGCTGGGAATTTATGAATTTATTTCTTATCAGACTCTTATACATCATTCGAGTTTATCTTTGCCATTTTTTATGGCTCACATTTTAACTATTCCCAGTTCTGCCCACTTTGAAAATTGGCTGCTTTCTCTGTTCATGTGGCTGGGAAATATAAAGAAAAATGTAGTGAAAATAGAAATAAAAAAGCAAACCAGGTCCTACCAGACGATTATACCAATGTGGAAAAGATGATGTTTCTTTAATAAATGTTTGTGCCATTTCTTTAGGAGAGCATGAAGCAGTTGCAAGAGATAAAACAATAAAGCCCAAAGAAAACAAAAAAGAAAAATGCTACATGTGTAAGATATTGCTTGTTGTGTAGACATTCACTGTTGCTCAATGATACTGGAACAGGTGGCTAGAAATGGAGAACTGATTGTGGATGAACACTATAAGCTTCCTTAAAAGACTGTGATCTCTATTTTACTAGAATTATTTAAGTAGAGGTCATCCATTTAAAAATCCATTTAGGGATACTGTGATTGCTCTCTATAATATAAATCCTGTACTGAGGCAGAGAATTGAAGATAAAGAAGGAATCAAAGTTCCTTCAATTTTTAATATGTGTCTAAGATCCAAACTCTATTATTTTTCATTATTGTTGATTTCACTCCCCCAACATTTTCCCCTTGCTTCCTTCTCATTTATAAAATCCTTTCCATTTATCTTTCTTTCTCATCCTCAATCCCATCCATTTTTCACTTCTTTTTCCATTAGTCTTCCCCAAAAGTTTGATTTAGAGGAATTTGAGGGGTAGTGATTTGAAGATCAGAATAGCTGTTCTATTATAACCAGAAGATCAATGAAGTAATTGTTGAAGAGAAATTTAGAGACAGATATTTGAAACAACCTCTTTCTCTGTAACAGAATGTCATTTTCTTTGGAATATTCAAATTTGAAAGAAAATTTTCTCACTTAACTATACTTCAACTGCTCTTGATCATTCAATAAACATATGGGATATGGAAATCCTTTTACAAATTAATCCAACAATATTAGGTATTGCAAAAGACATGCTAACTTAATGCATGAACCAGTTTTACAACTTACTGGAATCATAAACTGTAGAGGGCCTAATAATGCAGTGATATACATTCATCTTGGGGAAAAAAATCTCTGAAAATAAAATCTTTTACCACCTTGAGATATTTCATGCTGAACTGACTTCTTATCATTTCTGTAACAGTCAAAGTTAATCATATAATATCTAAAAATGATGATAATAGATATTCTGTAAGCTGCATTTTGGGAGCCAGTAGTTCCTCGGGCTAGAAATCAGAAGACAGTGAGTTCTCATTCTGCCTTCGGCCTGAAGTCAGCTAAGAAACTTTGGGTCAGTATTCTCTCTTGCTCTAGGAAAAAGTAATGGCAAACACTGCAAAAAATCTTGCCAAGAAAACTGTAGGGACTTGTCCAGGCAGTTACTAGAACTTGAAAGCATACATTTACTTAAGCTTGCCAGGCCCCCAGAACCAAGAAAAACTTCTAGTGTTACTTTCAAGCAGTTTCCTTTATTGTTTCTTATCTACAGAGAGAAGTTTTGCCAAACTGAACCAACCATTTACATCACTATAGATGTACTCTGAAAACTGTTAGGGAGGAGCTGTCTTGTTCTCTTTCTCCCAACCAAATTATCTAAACTTTGCTATTTTTGGTCCTCTGAAATACAGCCCCTCTCTTCTGGAATCCAGACTACATTCCATCACAAAGCTCCACATGTTTAAAATGAGTAAAATAAACTATTTTATTATTTTTAAACACAAGAAGGAAGTCTCATCTTTTTCCAAGATAAAATCCACTCTACAGTGATTTGCTGCAAACATGGGATAAAGATATCTGCAATGCAAGTACAGCTTCATTATCTTGAGCTAATATCTTTCATTGAACTGTGTCAGAGAATTTCTCAGTTGCAGAAGTGTGTGTGGGGAGAGGGTGCTGTGATTCCGTTGTTTTTTTGAATAGTTTTGGTGAGACAGAGTGATACTGTGCTCTATGAAAAGCTTCAATTTTCTTGAATTGCCTGAAATATAGGTTGTTGTTTCTTTTTTTTCTAATTGTATGCTACAATTTCTCCTTTGTTTATTTATCTGAAGAAATTATTCAACGTAGCAGGATGTTGGAAACATTCATAACACAGTTCACCTTTTCCCATTGTTTTTAAACTTTTAAAAGTTTAAAACAACAATGGTATCAAATTTATAATGAAACTATACCAGCATAAAATAATTCTTTGTTGAAATAAGGCCAATTGAGCCTTGTTTATTTAATAAATTGGAATATTTTTATAATAATTCAGAACTTCAGTGTGTCCTTGAAGATCTTGTTACTATTAAGCAATGTTAACACTAAGGATTTGCATCAGATTTTGAAGTAAAGTGGAATTGTACTGAACAGAAGCTCATTATGTTGAGGTGAACACTTTTTACTAGTCCATGATTCTGAGTAATGACCTCACTGCATATTGTAAATGATATGTCACAAACAAGTATTTAATTGTACCATTGATATCAAATACTGCCAAGTTCAGAAGCAGTTATGAACATCAGTTGCTCTTTTTCCCTTCATGGAAATCCACTACTTTATGAAGTAGAATACATTTATTGAAGGTGTGTTTCAGGATTGCTTTCAACTAGAGTTGATTTAGCCAGAAGATCATCTTAAATTCAGGATCTTTTGGATAAATAGATAAAGTCCATCAATGTTCGTTCTGAATTGCTGCTCAAATGTTAGCCTAACAGAAGGCAACTGAAATGGCTGAGTGTTGCTGGAATTTTTCTCTGGATAACAAGGATGTTATCATCAGGTTTATATCTCATCTTCTGCTCAGGAGTTTAAGCCAATATGAAGCTCTCTCTCTCCTCATTCCTTCTTCCTTTTCTCCAATAGCCATTTAAAGTGGGCTGGGCTATGGTGCCTTACATGACTTAAAGTAGCCTTCATTCTGAGATTCAGATTTAGTACATGTGATAAAAAGTGATAAATGAAAGTTTGGTTAGAACGGACTTTGTATTGGCTCCAGTGTTCCTGTAACAAGAAATTATCTCCAGGAATCTGTCTACGAAAGGACAAGGTAATAGAGTAATCACAGTTCCTCTATTCCTCAGGAGCGCTCTGTGACCCTGAAGAGATGCTTTGGAGACTTGGAGAAGCCTCTAGAACAGGGGTCTTCAAACTTGACAGTTTTAAGACTTGTGGACCAACTCCCAGAATTCCTCCTCCAGTCATGTTAGCTCAGGAATTCTGGGAGTTGAAGTCCACAAGTCTTAAACTTGCCAAGTTTGAAGACCTTTGCTCTAGAATGGTGTGAGGTGCATGGTTGGTGGCACAGGGCAAAGCCCAAGCAACAAGGTATTTCAGCTCCCTTCTGTCCACTGGAATCTCCATTGCATTTTAATCCTTTCAAGATCAGAGGAAAAACCCTGATCAATCTGTTTTTTTTTTTGGGGGGGGGGTAAGTTTTATGTCATTTTTAAAGACAAACAAAGACAAAAAAAATAAAACATCAACTTTCTTCTATAAGTGTACAAGCAGTGTGTCGGTGGTTACAAATTTTTTGTGCATCAATTCTCAGTCCAATGACGAGTTACATTACATAATAACTCATATTATCAATCAAAAATTGAATACCTAGTGTGTATGATTAGTCGCAATCATTTGACTGTAATTTTTGTTTTCATTCATACTATTGCGAGATAACTATACTTACTTAGTTTATTTTATGATGATTCACATAGTCCGTCCCAAATCTATGCCTAAATACATTTTATATATATAATAATAATAATAAAAAGAAATACATCTTTATATATTCATTATTTTCTAAAAATTCATATATTCTATGATTATATTTTGTTATCTAGCCATTGATAGAAAAAGTCCCAAATTTTTGTAAAATTGTTTTCCCTGTTCTCTATTTCAATGTCAACTACTCATTTAGCACATTCCAGTAATTTTCTTGACATAGTTTCCTCTGCGATGGTTATTTTCTCATTTTCAATTTTTAGCTAATGACAACCCTAGTGCTGTTCAATACATTTACAAATCAAATATTTAAAATCTGCTGTATAAGTATCAGGTAGAATTACAAATAAAAATATCTCTGTTTTCAAGTCTATATGCTTTTTTACAATTTTCTCAACGCACGGTGGGATTTTAGTCCCAGTATTTTTTTTGGCATCCAGCACAAGTCATCACATATGGTAATATGAGCAGGTGTCTGATGACATTTCAACATGTTTTTCAGGATTATTCTGAACATTCTTGCTATTCTTGTGGGAATGCCCACCATGTAAAACATCTTATACAAATTTCTTAAAATGCTGTCGACACTGTCATTTTATAATTTTGAAACTACAGTTTTGCCATTTCTTCTAAATCATCCCACATCCAAAATTCTTCCCCCAAGCAATCATAGTTCTAATTTGTTTCTTCTTACATAGTTTAATTCTAGTAATATCCATCTAATTTTTAATCACCTTTTTCTTCAGTACCTGTCAAAATCTACCAAAATCAGTCAATTTAAATCATAAAAACCTTCTGTTCAAAATCTTATCATATCTTCAATGTAATTCTCATAAAAAACCAATTCATGATTTTACCTTGTTTCCTCTAGTTTTGCACAGAGTTTATATTCACTCTTTTCATTCAAATTTCCCCATATCTAACTGTTTGTTTCCTTCTTGTATGTTATGAGATAGGAAAATGCTTCAATAGTCGAAAACCAACTGGAATTTTCAAAATAGCACTGTCTTTGATTCTCTCCCAAATTAACCACAGAGACTCCCGTATAATTGAAGGTTCTTCTAAAATAACCCTGTGTTTTATTTCCTTTATCACGCATAAAAGCATGCCCACCCGAACACAGATCATCGTCCCTTCTAATGCCACACAATCTAGTATTTTCTTAATGGTATTCATTCGTAGCCCATGTCAAGGTTTGTAGCTTGTAGTACAACGTCCCAATTGGGCAACCAAAACCGCTCCTCTCGAATGTCTAGGCAGCTTGTTAAGAGTTTTAACTTTATTCTCACTTTCTTACCTTGGCCATATATATTTCGAACACAATTTTGTTTTAAAATCTTCAAAGGTAGTCCTTTCCAAGCCTAATTGTATTGTTTGAAAAGAATATAAAATCTGGTAAATATCAATTTGATTGTTGAAATTCTCCTATTAGTGACAATTGTAGGTTCTCCATTTCGTCAAAATCTAACGGTAATCTGTTGTTTAAGTTTAATGTAATTGTTTTCTTTAATGTACTAATATCTTGCTGTCAAGGTATATCCAAATATTAAGCCTGCTCATGACTTGAATTTTCCAATACATCTGCCAGTTCTTCTTTTTGTCTTTATAGCATATTCTTTGTCAAATCTTTGTCTTATCTTTGTTTAATTTTCAAAGCTGGCCACCTGCCATATGCCTGCTAATCTTTTCAATAGTTTTGGTGCTTGTTTCTAAGGTCTCTAAAAAAAAGCCAAGTCATCCGCAAAAGCATGCAATTTAAATTCTTAATTTTTAATTTTTCATTCCTTTTTATACTTTTTCGCTCTAATGTTTCTATTTGAACACTTCCGAAAGTAGTATATAATAGCAAAAGTGATAGTGGGAAACCTTGTCTGTGACCTTTTCTTATATTGATGGAGTCTGTCAGTTCTTCATCTATCATTACCTTTGCCGATTGCTTATAATATATGGCTTGTATTGCTTGGAATAAATTTCTGGCAAAACCCATCTGTCAATAATATAACATGAATCCCAATTCAACATTATCAAGTGCTTGTGCATCTACAATATCAAAGCGCATTGTGTTTTTCGGGATGTGCTCTAGTAATATTCCAAAGTGGGGTCAAATTACTCCTCATTATTATCGTGATTTGTTATTTGGCAGAAATCCATTTTGGTCAAGCTGAAAAAACATATTTAAAATATTTGTTGAAACTCTTTCTGCCAATATTGAAGCGAAAAATTTTATAATGCATTTAGTAAAGAATATAGGTCATAATTCTTATTGCAAGGAATCAGCCTCTTCTTGAATAAGTGTAATGTAGGCTTCTGACCATGTTTTAGGTATCTCTTCTTTGGACATAACTTCATTCATGACTTCTAGCAATGAAGGTTCACGATTTTTGTGTGTTTATAAATCTGCAGAAGTCCATCTGGGCCTGTGCCTCCCATTATGTATTTCTTAATGTGCTTCGTATCTCGCATCATTGTTGTATTGCTTTCCTAAGCATTTGTTTCAGAGGGCCCTGTGCAGCACCGGCCGACGGATGCAAAACGTTTGGTAAAAGGACACAGGCGACTAGAGTGAAAAGTGTTCCATCTGTTGTTGATCCGCCTCAAAAGGGGCAAAAATTTGCATTTAACCAGAGCCGCGCCCATAACACGGAAAGGAACTGGGACGGGGGAGGACGTAGGCGGATGGAAAGCGATGCTCCATGGAAGCCTGAGCGGATGGAAGCGGAATGGGAGCGGATGGCAGCATCTCGCAAGGCCAGGGGAGTGTAGGCAAAGCAGACGGGAATGGATACAGCGGATGCAAGCAGATTGCCGAGCGGATGAAGTGGATGCACAGCGGATGCCGAGCGGATGAAGCGGATGCAGAGCGGAAGCCAGCGAAGCCTAGTAGATGCCCAGTGGATGGCCAGCGTTCACTGCGGCATGAGGGGAGGATGCCTTTCGTCAGCCCCATGGATATAAAGGGAAGCAGCTCCCAACAAGTCACCATTCTGATAGAAGACCTGCTTCCAGACAAACCTCGCAAGCCAGCCAGCCTAGCCAGCGCAGCACGCGTGACAACCATGGGGAAGAAAGAGAAGCCCAGCCATCTTGCGGCCAGCGTGGCAAGGAGGGACAGGGGCCACCCTCCACCTCTGGCCACCACTCTGCTTGCTCCGGGCTCGCTGCAGCCGGGCTCACTCTCTGAGGCTGGGGCTTTGTGATGCTGCTTCTGAGGAGCTGCTGATGCTGCTTTGGCGGTAGTGCTTCTGCTGGTGCTTACTCTGCTGATGCTGCTCTGGGGTGGTGCTTTCTGTGGTGCTTACTCTGCTGGGCTGCTCCTGTGCTGTGCTTCTGCGCGTGCTTACTCTGCTGGTGCTGCTCCTCATCCTGCTGGTTCCCTGCTGGTGCTCCTGGTCCTGCTGGTTGCTGGCGTGGGGCGAACGTCTTTTGTCTGTGGGGGTGGTCCTGGTCCTGCTTGTGCTCCTGGGTCGGGCTGGTGCTCCTGGTGCCTGCTGGTGCTGCTGGTGCTGCTGGGCTGGTGCTGCTGGCATTGCTGGTGCTTACCTGCTGGCTGCTGATCCTGGTCCTGCTGGTCCTGCTGGTGCTGCGCGCTGGTCCTGCTGTCCTGCTTGCTGCCTTACTGGTGCTGCTGCTGTGGTGGTGGTGATGTGGAGGAGCAGCGCCCGTACAACCTGGAGAGCCCTCTGATGGGGCCATATGGTCCTACAAAGGCGAGAACGAGGCAGACACGAGAATGGGAGGATTGAGGACAATTCCAACAGTAGAGAGAGGAAAGAGGGATGAGGTGCTGGGAGTGGCGGAAGGAGAATCGAGTTATGCTATGGCGGAAGGGACACAGGCTCTGATATAGGGACGCCCAAATGAGGAAGCAGGCTGCTTGGAGAGAAAAGCAGAGGAGTCGTGGGCTACGCTTCAGAGGTGCTCCTTGCGTGGTGAAGCACATGCACCCTGGTAATGGGAAGCTGCACTCAAGAAATCTGGCCAGGCCGGTCAGCTGATGGAAGAGAAGACCTACGTGATGGCCAAGCTGCAGCTCCTGAAGGTGAGATCCGACACCAAGGAGCAGCCCCTCTCACAACCCTCTCTTCTCAGGCAGCCCCTGCTGAGAGCCATCCTCTTCCAGCAGAGAGTCAGCGTCTGCCTCGAGGCTAGGTATCTGTGGAGTGTGCACGACGGAGACCCCGGCTGCACAGCTGTACTACCCGTGGCGGAGCGTGTGGAGGAACCCCTGACGCCAGTGGGAGAAAGAACGCACTTTCCACCACAGCCCAACCCGCCCCACCACCAGCTCCACTCCACAGAAAAGCGAGAGCAAACCGGAGGGACAGAGATACTGTCTTGCTGAGATAAAAGACACAACAGAGCGCCTATGATCTCCTCTCTAGCTGGTACACACTGACTCCTCATCCTCCAACCACAAGCCCTTCCTCACCTATGTGAACCAGACCCCATGGACATGGGAGAAACCCCAGTACAGGTGGTGAAGGACAGGATCACCATCTTCTTCCAACCCTGCAGAACCAAGATGAACCGTGCTCCCCACCCAGTCCAGGTCTGCTCTCCACCCCAAGGTGATGTCAGCCCTGCCAAGGCTTTTCAAAGGCCCTCTCGCTACCAAGGCTACGGCGACCAAGAGGTCCAGCAGCACAAAGCAGCGAGGCCCTCCCAGTCCAGGCGAGCATGTCATCAGATGCCACTGTGCCGCTGATGCCACCGTGCCCCACGCCAAAAGATGCACCAGCACGCACAGATGCACCCACGCCACAGATGCGACCCACCACCATCATGATAGCGCACCCATGCCACAGATGCAGCCGATCAGTCCTCACCCAGCTGCAGACAGACAGCGCCAACCACTGCTCCTTCCTCCACCCCACAGCCAAGGCCCGCTCAGTACAATCTGTCATCGTACTGAGCTGACACCCATGTCAAATGGAGAAGGGGCTCTAACATCAGGGGCGAGCTAGATGTCTGAGAAGCTTCTCAAACACACTGTCCCCTGTTGCCCAGATCAGGGCCAGGCACCCCAGTGGCGCTTCAGACCCAGCACCCAGCAGCAGCCACCTCCACAGCACCTGGACCCTTCACACCGGAGACTGGGCCAACACCTCCGACGTGACCAAATGAAGAGTGCCAGAGACGGGGTGGATACTGTTTGACTTATATTTTGCTTTGACACTTGACTTGGTCTTTGTTCTTTAAACAGGTTGTTATTGAATAAAGATTATTCTTTGGTTCACACACTTGCTTCATTATTTATTAAATAAAGTCTTGGTGGAAACTTTTAGAAATGTTTAAGGGCATGCTTGTGGGATGGGTTAGACAGCAGTGGGAATGGGCAGAGATACTTTGGGATGGGGA
>BHFT01039436.1:0-18708 GCA_004320025.1 Laticauda laticaudata | reverse complement strand
ATGGAACATTTTTCTTGTCCGCTGTGTCCTTTTTACAAACATTTTGCATCCGTTGGGCAGTGTGACAGGGCCTTTAATTTGTCAAGTGAATCACTGCAGTTATTCAGTTAGTAACACAGTTGTTAAATAAATTTAATTTCCCCATTCACTTTGCTTGTCAGAAGGTTGCAAAAGCTGATCACATGACTCCAGGACACTGCAACCATCATAAATATGGTCAGTTGCCAAGCATCTGAAATTTAATTATGTGACCAGGGGATACTGCAACGGTCATAAATGTGAAAAACAGTCATAATTCACTTTTTTCAGAGTCACTGTAACTTCAAACGGGCACTAAATGAAATTTTGTAAGTCAAGGACTACCTATACACAGGGCTTTACAGTCATTACAGATTCAAAGAACACAATGTTATTAATGTTTCAAAAAACTCTACAATCCACAGCAAAATACATTGGTGCCCAAATAACAGCATATCAAATTATGTGAATGATCCTATTATGTGCTTGTATCACAATGTTCAGGTACATCAATTAATATTCAGTATTAATATTATGCACATATATTAATGCATAATATTAATTAATTAACATGATGTCATGCTATATATTTCATTCTTTGTCCTTTTTGTCTCATCCCCAATACTGATCTATAGCTCTTTACTATTTTGCTCATTGCTTTAAACTCTAGGACCACATTATTCATGGTAGGTGGATGTCCTTTAATTCCATATTTGTACCTTTTCATTCTTTGCCTGGGGAAAAAAAATGTAACCTCTAATTTGCTTTGCATTAAGCGAGGTTTGGTAAAGAATAACAAAAGCTTCCTTCAGAAGAGCTTCCACTTTATTAAAAATGCATTTCTGAAAGTGAATAGCAATTTCTTTAAAAGCGCAAGAGACAATACCTTTGACAGTATTTATTTTGAAATCCATTCAGTGTGCGTTTATGTGAAGACAGAGGCATGCAATTCAACTGCATTGGACTATGATATTTGTTGTCAAAAACAAACAGACCAAATATCATCCCCACCCTCAACCGGAGAGTAGAAATGAGAAAGTAGCACATGAAATCTTTTAGCTTTACATTTCAGTCCAGTGCTTTAATCCCCTGTAAAACAATTGAAAAGTCAATGAGCAATTTTGTTATAAACAAAACAAATATTTGACTGGTGGGTTGGAATTACTTAACTGCATATTCCTTCTTATGCAGAATTTTTGTTGAGTTATTTATTTTTAAAGAATGGTGGTTTTTGATAAACAGGTTCTCATTAAAGGCTTTTCCAGCACCAAAGAAAGAGGTCGTCCCTTTTTCTAAAGAATAGAATCGAATAACAGAGTTGGAAGGGACCGTGGAGGTCTTCTAGTCCAATCTTCTGCTCAGGCAGGAAATCCTATATCATTTCAGAAAAATGGTAGTCCAATCTCTTTGTAAAAGTTTCCAGTGTTGGAACATTCGAAACTTCTGAAGGCAAGTTGTTCCACTAATTAATTGTTCTAACTGTCAGGAAATTTCTTCTTAGTTCTAGGTTCCTTCTCTCCTTGATTAGTTTAGTTTAAGCCCTTGTCACACAGCACCAATGGATGGAAAGAGGATGTGAAACGGAGAGAAACACTTGCCATCCGTTGGTTAACACGATGCATCCGTTCTGTACTCATTGCGTCCGTTTTACATACTCTCTATCCGTCCAGCAATTCCGCCCTACTGAGATTTCATCTACTCCAAAATGTTTGACTGCACAAAAACTTTTTTGAGGCGGAAAATGTATCCAACGGTCCATTCTAGACATCCACTACGCCATACGGAACATACCGTTATACGTCCATGCATCATCTGTTAACGCGTCCGCGATAGTGGGTTCGTTCACATACACACGCCTGTGTGGGAGGCTTTTTGGTTTCCCCGGCTATCGCGCTCCGGCCGGGCCGCCCGCGCTGCACCTATTGGGCGATCCGCTAGGTATGCCGCTGCGCATTGCCGCACAACCACATCTGCTCCCAGCAGAAAACGGACACAGGGAGGAGCGAAAGCGGAACAAGCAGGATGGACACGGACCAACGTAGTAAATCGACTGACGTAGAATGGATGCAAGAGCGGTAAATTGCAGTCGCATATAAAGCATTAAAATGGAGAAAAAAGGGTTCGTAATAGGGGACGTAATCTGGGATAAGTTTAGGATGTCTGCAGCGGTCTCGAGGATGCAGCAGCGCACACCTATGGAAAAACGGATAGTTCATCGCTAATATAAAAGGGGGAGAAATCATCTGGATCATCACTTTTATGTCCAGCAGCCCTGCTGTGCAGACCTCTTCAGCCTTGATCTGTGTCCTCTTGGCTCTTCCTCAGCATCCAGTCATTCCCAACCATGGATCCACGCATCACTCCTTTTGGTAGCTTGCCATTATTGCTACACAACAGTGTGGAAGGCCCTCTACAGGCTCTTTCCACTCTGATTCTACGCAAGGAAAAGAGGCGTCCCAAAGAAGTGTGATGGGTCCGAAGATGGATGCAAGAAGAGCGAGTAATCGGAGGTTGTAATAAAAAGTGATGGTGGAGTTGAAGGAACATGAAGGACCTTGTGCAATTCATGTCACTTCATAAGGTATTGCCTCCAGCCATGTTTGACGAAGTTGTGGAGCGGCTGAGACCGGTTGACCAAGCAGAGCACCACTTCTGGCCAGCCTGGACTCCTGGGCTGAAGGTGGCACTGACCTCTGTGTCCACCATGAGCCTTCAGGGGACCACGTACCAGGAACATTGCAGTACCCTGGGGGTGCCACACAAACACCAATCAGCATGTGGGTCAGAGAAAATGGTTGCAGGCCATCATCCGAATAAATTATGGAGAGCCCTCAGTTGCCCTCTGCCACTTGAAGAAGGCTGGAAGAAAATTGCAGAACTAGTGGTATCAGAGGCTGGAGACTCTTCCCCCCAGCTGTTGGAGCCTAATAGAATCTGGGAAGCACGTGGCCTGCAAAGCCCCAGCCAACTCAGGGTCCACTTATCACAACTAACAGGGCTTCTTTCAGGCATCATCCCTTCTTCTCCTATGGTCCGAATGCTGAATCCAAGTTCATGTACAGTCGAGTGCTTCAAGTGCAACGGGTCTGCTTCAGATGCGCAGGCATACAACGGCCAGTCGACCTGCAAAAGAGAGGGCTGCAAATGCAACTCATCATGGGCTTCCAGATCCAACCCCCTGCCCACGCACCACAAGATGTGGCCCTATCTCCTCATCGTGGGGGATGATGCTTCTCCGGAGGACATCGTGGAAGCTTGCTGCAATCTGCACAATCTCATGCGCACAGCCACTACCCATGTTTGCAGAACAGGGCTTGTGGACCTCCAACAAGGGCAATGGGGGAACCATGGAGCTGGTAAGTGGAGGCCAAGGGGCGAAACCTGATAGATAACTATGGGATGTCGGCAAGGGCCCCCAACAGAGCCCTCAGGTGAAGGGAAGATGCAGCGGCTAACCTCCTGAAACACTGGTAGCGAGACTTCCAGTGAGCAGTGGAGTGGCAAAGAAAGGATGGTAGATGGCTTTAATGGATGCGCTTCCTTAGTCCTGTTCTCATGCACACTGATGCGGATTGGTGCCATGTATGTTGAGTGGCCCTACAATGAACAGGTGTCAGGGCATTTTAAATCAAAGAGTTGTGTTTATGTTGAAAGTGTGTGGATCAATAGATTTATCATTGATTGTTTGATAAATAAAAAGGGCCCATAGGTGTGGCAAGTGGAGTGTGACCATACTACACTGTCCCGCACAGCTTGACAGTGGAGGTTTATTTATGCCTAGCAGCGTATTACCGCTCCCACAGGTATCCTGCCCATTCCAGCTGCTATTCCTAACGCCATGCCCACAGAGCATGCAAAGGCTTAAACCTTTTTAGTAAAAACTGATGACCAAAGGTGTTGAAGCAAAGCATAAATCTTATTAGATACAAACATTGTAAAGCAAAATGGAACCCAATAAAAAGTGTCACCAAGCAAAATCAGAACCTTCAACAAGTAGCAACCCTAGCCTAATGGCAATTCTTCTCCAGTCACTCTTGAGGTTTGTGCTCATAGTCTCAGGGGTGAAGGGGTCCGGTGCTGTGGAAGGTAGCTACTGCCTGAGTGGCGTGGTCTGAGGCGCCATTGGGGTGCCTGGCCAAGAGGACCAACAGGGAATGGTGTGTGGAGAGCTCTCAGAGAGCTTGGGCTCAGTCCTATGATGTTGAGACCCCTTTCTCCAGACATGGGGTGTCAGTCCAAGACCGATGACAGCATGTTCTGAGGCCCGGCTTGGCCTGTGGGTGGAGGAAAGGCGAAGTGTGTGGGGCTGTCTGATCGTGCAGGAGGTGAGGTTCAGCAAGTGGCATCTGAGGTGTCGGTGGGATCTCTGGCCTCCCGTGGCATCTGTGGCAGATGGGTGGCATCAGTGGCCACTGGTTGGGCATGCGAGGGTGAGACCTGTGGCCTGGAGCTGGGAGAGCTACTGCCTGTGCTTGCTGAGGACTCCTGGTAGCCCATACCTTAAGTAAGGTGGAGGCCTGTGGGAAAACCGTTGGAAGGCCTGTGACATCACCAGTGGATGGAGGAGCAGATCCGTGGCCGTGGGCTGCGCAGGCTTCAGTGGGGCCTGTAAGGGTTGTGCAGAAAGACCTTGATCTTCTCCTTGATCAGCCCTTGGTACCGGGATTCAGAAGTTCGCATGATGGGTCTGATTGGACGATAGCATGAGCGACAAGGGGCTTTCTGTTAGAAGCGATGAGGTATGGTTCGGTGTGTACGCTTAGAGAGAGGAGATCTAACACCTGCTTTGATGGGTGTCCCTGATGTCCAGCAGGACAGTGTTGGGCTCTGTCCCAGCCGGTCTGGCTCCTCTGCCTCGCTGTTCTGTGGAGGTGGAGCTGGGGTGGTGTGGGGTTGGTCTCTGGTGCGCAGCGGCTCTCTCCCTGCTCCAATCTGCGTCGAGGGGGTCGCTCCAAACGTGTTCGCCAAGGGAGTGCAGCTTTTCAGGGATGTTCCTTCATGGCATGCTCCACAGATAACATGCCTGGACACAGGGCTGAACTCTTGGCTCAGACGAGGACTGCTGCTCTCTGTGGGCTGCCTGAGAAAGGAGGGTTGACAGAGGGGCTGGCTCCTGGTGGCGGAACTCACCTCCAAAGAAGCTTGCCACTTGGCCATCTAGTAGGTTTGTCAGTGAGCTTGTACCCCGGCCTGGCCAGCTCTTTGAGGTGGCAGCCCTTCCGTACCAGGGTGTTCATCGTCCTTCACCACCTGAGGGGACCTCTGAAGGTTGTAGCCCAGCACTCATGCCTCTCTCTCTCCAAGCTGCTGCTTTCCACTTGGTGTCTCAATAGAGCCTGTTTGTCCCTTCGCAGAGGTACTCGTTCTCCTCAAGCTATTCGAGCACGCTCATCCTCATGTTCCTCTTCGACTGGACGTACTGTCTCCTCTTCTATTGTGCGATCGCCTCTTCCTCCCTCTGGCAAGGGCCTTCTGGGCCCTCATCAGTAGGGTTTTTGAGGTTGTAGGGGTGGTCATCACACAACACCACCAAGCACAGCAACAAGCAAGCAGCAGCGAAAAGCAGCAACCAGCTAGCACCAGCAGGACTCAGCAGCACAGCAGCACCCACCAGTTAGTTTTAAGCAAGCGCACCCCGCGACAAGGAAGCAACCAGCAGCACCAGCAGCACCAGCAGAGTAAAGCACCAGCAGAAGGCACCAGCACAAGGAGCAGCACCAAGCAGGAGTAAGCACAGCAGAAGCCACCGCACCAAGGAGTAAGCACCAGCCAGAGTAAGCAGGCAACAAGAAGCACCAGGCACCAGGAGGCAGCCCCCAGCAGAAGCCCCAGCACCAGCAGTGTCAGCCCAGCAGCAGGAAGCCCCAGCAAGCAGAGTCAGTGCAGGGGGTGGGAGTAGGGCCCTGTCCTTCTTGCCAGGGCTTTGCAGCAGATGGAATAGGCTTCCTCTCTTCCCCATGGTTGTTGCTGGAGGATGTGTCTGGCAGCAAGTCTTTCCTCTGAAATGGTGACCTGCTTGCTGAGCTGCTCTTTTAGTATCGCGGGCTGACTGCATGCATCCCCCGCATGGCCCGGCAGTGAATGCTTTGGCAATCGCTACGGCATGCCGTTAGGCAACTACCGTTCTGAATCCGTGTCCTTCCCGACGTGCGGCATGGGTTACCGCTTCGCTGTGCTCCCCCAGAAAGCCCTGGCAGATATGTCAATCCGCTTCCAATCCACTTCCATCTGCCCTAGGTCCTCCATGGAGCCAGTGCCGCTTAAAATCCTCGCTACAGTCCTCCCCCGTCCGTTCCTTTCTGGTTGTGCCGCTCTCTTTCCTGCAAATTGGGGCACTGTTTGAGAGCGGGATAACAACCGATGTGGAAACATTTTCTCGTCTGCTTGTGGCTTTTTTCATTACGTTTTTGCATCCGTCAGCCAAGTGTGACAGGGCTTTAGCTTAGTTAGTTTATTTTCAATGCACCAGGTACAACGAAATCAAACACCATCTTCAGCCTCACATCAGGACCATGAAATAAACACAAAAACCACCTCCTTCACTCTCCACACGTTTGAACTGAAAAACCCCCCACAGCTGCACCAATGACTGCACTATAACAGCAGAATTCAAAAGAAGCTACCTGCCCTGGGATGGAAAGCTTGTTTTTGTTCAGCTATTTGTCCTTTTTTTATTCCTGAACCATGTGCGCAGAATGGTTAATGAGTTCAAAAAAGAGGCTTCTCCAATGAGATGGATCTTTGAGAACATGTTTTTTAACGTTCCTTGTAGGCCAGCAGGAGCTATAAAGCTGTTTCCAGAGGGGAGAGGCAACCGAAAGTGATCTTTTGGCAACAATGACATTAACCCACTGGAGTGTTTTCCTATCTGAGCCACTATGCAATTGGCAAAACCCAAATTGCATAGTGTTGAAGCATAAGATCGTGTTCGCACTAATGTAACGAATACCTCTCTGCATTGTGGCAGCGGCTTAGAAAAGTCACCAGCAGTTTTATCATTCCAGTTGTTTGTCTTTCTGAGAAGTCTCCATGTAAGTATAATCTCTGCTGGGCCCTAGTTGATTAGCTTCCACCCATTCTTCTTTCCTTCCCTCAATTGCTTTGGGGAAGAATAGCTTGAATCTTTCTTTCTTTATGGAAACCCGTGAAATTGAAGCACTGCTATCACTATTGAGAGTTGTTTGAGATTCAAATTTTTTTTACTACCAGTTGCTGTGGGCATGACCAGGTTGGGCATGGCTTGGCTTAGTGGGCATGGCTTGGTGGGATGGGCAGAAGGCAAATACTATAAAATCTCCATTCCCACCCACTTCCAGGGATGTGATACAGGCAAAATTCCATTCCATCCCACTGAGAAGTCGTATTGCAGACACATTCTGAACCATTCTGGAGAACCATGTAGCAGGAAATTTTAAGTAGGTTTGCAGAACCAGCAAATACCACTTTGAAACTGGCCCTGCCCCCATTCTATTTCTCTGTGGGTCCTGAAGTCTATTCTTTTCTGTTGTTTCTGCACTAGGAGAACGGAGCTTTGGAAAGCGCAAGGTTAGTAGGCGTAGGGAGGAAATAGGATTTTCGGCCACGGAACCTTCCCCGAGGAGTGGGGAGGGAATGGAAATTTTACAATATCGCTTCCCCGTGCAATGCCCACGCGAAGCCTATGCCCACCTAAGCACAAACCATCAAGCCATGCCATGCCCACAAGCATGCGTCACCAGAACTGTAGTAATGAAAATTTTTTGAATCCTACTACTGCTCCCCACCCCATTAACAACCCTTGCCTTCCAGCTCCATCTGTTCCTGTGCATGGCAACAAACAAGAATGACCCAGCAATCAGCTGGGACTCAGGAGAGGAGCGATAGTGGGGGTGGGGGCTTAGTCCAAGAGGTGGTCTTTGCCCAGTTTTAACGAACTCCTCAAAATTTCCGACTACTGTTCTCCAGTCGTCACTAATAGTGGGGTATAGAAAAATGTATGGGTATTATTGTTCGTTGTTATTGTTATTCTTTGATTATTCTGTATACTTTATATCATTAAAATGAAACTGCGCACAGTAAATGGTATAAAAAATTGTAGATGCTAATTATATTATAGTTGTTTTGTTTCATTATTGATTATTGATTTATATTTATTATTGTTGGTGTGTTGTTATTATATTATTGATAGAATTGTAAATTAATGTATTATAATATACTTTATTTATTAAATATGCAAACTCAGATCAACTGAAACATTCAAAAAGATGCATCACAATACCTCATTGACTTGGTGCTAAATGGGTTGATTCGGTGTTGGCTGCAGCCATCCTTGGGGTATATCAATCAAGTCTTCTTAAAATGTCAATGTTCCAATGTGAGCCACAGTTTTTTGCATTCCGTCTGGTAAATTAGTTGCAGGAAAGATGCAATTTCTTGATATATTTTATATAAAATTCTTCGGACATAGCGTACGAAGTGCTCTGATGACAATAGGGATCACTTGTAACATTTTTCATCCGTGAATCACCGTAGCTTTGATGGCCAGGTTTCGCCGACTATTGCTGTGATTTTTTTCCAGTTCGCTTTTTCTCTGACTCTGGCGTCTCCTAGTACCCCATAATCAATAAATAAGGAATTTTGGGCAACTGTAATATCTGGTGTGTTTGTGTTCCAAAATGAATGATCCATCTGTGTTCACAAGTCCACAAGTCGCACTTTCTCATTTCAATAATGTTTTCCTTTTTAATATTTCAGACTTTTAGATACAGGTAGTAATATTTTTTTACATAATGACCTGTGGAGTTGAATTTAAAGCCACTCAGTCTGTCTCGCATTGTAAATCATTCTTGTGCATTTTTGTTTGTGTTGTTGTTGTTTGATATATTATTATTTATTATTATTATTATAATTATTAATCTATTATTATAATCAATGTATTATTATTATTATTATCATCATCATTATTATTATTATTATTATTATTATTATACCTAACTGTCAACATTAAATTGGTGAAAAAAAAGGGAATAACGAGGTAGTATTCATCAAAGGCATGGGGAAGAATGTTATTTTCAAAAATTCATAATTCCTTATTGACTCCTTTATTCTTAAAAGGTACTCCAAAAAGTCAGGGATCCTTCAGAGCTGGTTTGGAGCTACAAAGAAGGAAATGATCTAAAAGGTATCTTTTCCCACCATGCTGAGTGAAACATCCACCTATGTTTTATGAGACATGAGTGGTGCAGAAAATTTAAACATAGAATTTCTGGTTTGAATACAAATTCTGAAGAACTAAAAAGTTTTTCCAGTGTGATAGATAAGTGAACGCACACTGGAGGCTGTTATAGAATAACAGAATGGGTCTTTGCTATATTTCTCTCAACTTCCTAGCCATCAGAAATATGAAAAAAAAACTTTGGCATTAGTTGGAAAGTGAGATTGACACTATCACTTTCCAGCACATCTCTACATTGTCGAAATGTTCTCTTTTTGACCAGGGTTGCTAAATATAATTAGAGCAGCACTAGTTGTTTAATGGGAACATTCAGCATTTTTTAAAAAGCTACGTTTCATTCTTTTAACAGATCTTGTTAACAGTTGATCCAAAAGTTTCATTGTGTCTTCAGGGCTTTGTTTTGTTCTATTGATGTTAAAGAAGACAAGCTGACTAGTTTATACTCTGCTAAGGTCAAGCTGTTAACCAACTTATGTAATAAGAAACAAAAATAGGTGAAGAACAGAGAAGTTGGCCATGCTTATGGAAGATATTCATATTTTATTTATTTAATTTATATGCTGTCCATTTCTCTGTCTAGCAACTCTTAGTTGCAAAATAAAGACATATTTCTCATTTCATTACCGCTTAGTTACTCATCTTTGGCTGAGAAACATCCAGATGTGTCTGCCTGCTGATGATCTCCAGTGTGAGAGAAAACACTTGGCCAAACTTCCTCACACAAACCAAAACCAAACTCCAGCTGAATACCACTTCTGCTATTGAGGAACGATATGAGGAGAATATGGATGGTTTGAAAGTCAGGAAAGAGTAGGCCTTTTCCAGTGATGGGATTCAATTTTTTTTACTACCAGTTCTGTGAGCGTAGTTTGGTGGGTGTGGTGTGGTGTGGTGTGGTGTGGCTTGGTGGGTGTGGCTTGGTGGACATGGCAGGGGAAGGATGCTGTAAAATCCCCATTCTCTTCCCACCCCACTAACCTGTTTTCCAGCTCCATTCTCCTATGCAGAGTAACAAAAAAAGACCCAGCTGATCAGGATGCAGAGAATAGATGGGGGCAGGGCCAGTCAGAAGTGGTATTCTGAACTACTCAAAATTTCTGCTACTGGTTCTCCGAACTACTCAAAATTTCTTCTACCGGTTCTCCAGAACTGGTCAGAACCTGATGAATACAACTTCTGGCCTTTTCGTATTTTGATTCATGCATTTAGCCAATTGAAAGAAGTACATGTAGTCCTCAGCTTACAATAGTTCATTTAGTGACCATTCAAAGTGGAATGGTGGAACTGAAGTGACTTATAGTGGAACTGAAGTGACTTATAGTGGAACTGAAAAAAGTGACTTATGACCATTTTTCACACTTCTAAATGTTGCAGCATTACCATGATCAAAATTCAGATACTTGATTCATATTTATGACAGTTGCAGTGCCTTGGAGTCATGTGATCAGCTTCTGCAACCTTCTGACAAGCAAAGTCAATGGAAAAACCAGATTCACTTAACAATCACATCACTACCTTAACAATTGCAGTGATTCACTTAACAACTCTGGAAAAAAAAGATCATAAAATGGGGTAAAATTCACTTAACTAATGTTTCACTTAAGCCCGTCACACAGCACCAACGGATGGAAAGAGGATGTAAAACGGAGAGAAACACTTCCAATCCGTTGGTTAATGCGATGCATCCGTTCTGTACTCACTGCATCGGTTTTTCACACTCTCTATCCGTCCAGCATCCATCTACTGAGATTTCATCCGCTCAAAAAGCTTTGAGCTGCACAAAACTTTTTGGGCAGATAAAGTATCCAACGCGTCCATTCTACATCCACTACGCATACGGGGAACATCCGTTATACATCCATCGTCATCCGTTACGCGTCCGCAATATCCGCTAGGCATCTGCTGTGCATCCACGCAACTCGCATACGCTCCAGCAGAAAACGGACACAGGGAGGAAGCGAAACGGACGTGGAACGGACACGCAGCGTTAGTAGCATGGACTTAGAAAGGATGAAAGGATGCAGCTCGCATACAAAGCATTAAAACGGAAAAAACATTCGTTAGGATGGCTGAGGTATGCCTAGAGGATGCCAAAAGGACACCTAGTGGAAAACCTATATTTCCTATAAAAAGGGAGAGGAAATCATCTGGATCTCACTTTCAGTCCAGCAGCCTGTGGTGCAGACCTCTTCAGCCTTCATCTGCTCTTGCTCTTCCACAGCATCCAGTCATCTCCACCATGAATCATCACACACTCCTTTTGGTAGCGCACCATTTGTTCGTACAACAGTGCGAAGCCCTCTACAGGCTCTTTCACCTGTTCTATGGGAAGAAAAGGAGGCGTCCAAGAAGTGTCTGCGGTCCGAAGATGGATTGCGAGAAGAGCCGAGTACGGAATGTATAAAAAAGCCTGATGGTGGAGGCTCAGGAACGAAGACACTCGTGCATTCCAGAACTTCATGAGGATGCGCCAGCCATGTTTGTATGAAGTTGTGGAGCGCTGAGACCCAGGTTGACCAGCTCAAACACCAACCTCTGGCCCAGCTGGATCCTGGGCTGAAGGTGGCACTGACCTGCGCAACCTGGCCGCCGGACCACGTACAGGAGCTGCAGTACGGCTGGAGGGTGCCACACAACACCATCAGCATTGTGGTCAGAGAAGTGTGCAGGCCATCGTCGAAAAATACACTGGAGGATTCCTCCAGTGTCCTCCACTGAAGAAGGCTGGAAAGAAAGTTGCAGAGCAGTGGTATCAGAAGTGGAACTTCCCCCACACCATTGGAGCCATTAGATGGGAAGCACGCTGGCCTGCAAAGCTCCAGCCACTCGGGTCACTTATTCACAACTACAAGGGCTTCTTCAGCATCATCCTCTTCGCCATGGTCGATGCTGACTACAAGTTCATGTACATCGATTCTTCAGGCAACGGTCATCTTCAGATGCCCAGGTATACAACGCCAGTGACCTCAAGGAGGGTCGGAAGGCAACCTCATCATGGCTTCCCAGATCCAGACCCCTGCCCACGACACACAAAGATGTCCCTACTTCATCATGGGGGATGATGCTTCTCCCTCAGAGCTACCTCATGAAGCCCTACACTTCCAGATGCACACCCCTGAAGAGAGGATCTTCAACAACAGGCTCTCCAGGCAAGGCGGGTGGTGGAGAATGCTTTGGCATCCTGGCCAACAGTTCCAGGTACTTCTCACTACCATGCGCATGCCCAGAGGACCGTGAGGAACATCATGGAAGCTTGCTGCATCCTGCACAAATCTCATGCACACCCGCTACCCAGGTTGCAGAACAGGCTTGTGACCACCAACAAGGCAATGGGGACATGGAGTTGGTGAATGGAGGCAAGGGCAAAAACCTGATAGATACTGCGGATGTGCAACGCCCAACAGAGCTCATGTTATAACGAAGAAGCAGCGCGACTCCTGAAACACTGGTGCAGCGCTCCCAGCTGGAGCAGTGGAGGGCAAGACAGGATGATAGAACACTGATGAGATTGTGCCATGTATGTTGAGTGGCCCAAACAATGACCAGGGCATTTAATAAAGAGTGTGTTTATGTTGAAATGTGTTGAATAAATGATTAAATTGTTATTGATAATAAAGGCCATAGGTGTTGGCAACCTGGGAGGGTGGACCATACAGTTCCACTACCTTGCACTGGAGGTTTCTCAATCCACTGCTATCCTAACCCACTCCCACAGCTTACTTTCACCCACAGGTATCCCTGCCATCCCACTGCTATCCTTCCCCATCCCACAAGCATGCAAAGGCTTAAACCACTTCTAAAAGTTTCCACCAAGATTTTATTTACTAAAAGAACTGAACCAAGTGTGTGAAGCAAAATGAACTTTATTAATAACAAACTGTAAAAGCAAATGACCCAAGTCAAAGTGTCCCAAGCAAAGAATAAAGTCAACAGGTAGCAACCCAGTCTATGGCACTCTTCTCAGTCACTTTGAGGCGTGCCATAGCTCAGGGTGAAGGTCCAGGTGCTGTGGAGGGGGGTGCTGCTGAAGTGCTGGTCTGAGGCACCATTGGGGTGCCTGGCTCCAAGAGGACAACAGGTGACATTGTGTGGAGGAAGCTCTCAGAGAGCTGGCTCAGTCCTGTGATGATGTGAGAGCCCCTTCTCCAGGAGATGGGGTGTCAGTCCCAAGACCGATGACAGATGTTCTGAAGCCTGGCTTGGCTGTGGGGTGGAGGAAGGAGGAGTGTAGTCTGGTCTGCAGGTGAGCGGATGGTGAGTGGGTGGCATTGTGGCATGGGTGGCACGGTGGCATTGGTGGCATTCGATGAACCTGTACCTGGACTGGGAAGGCTGCCTGTGCTGCTGGAACTCCTGGTAGCCGTATCCTTGGTAGGTGAGGGCCTGTGGAAAGCCTTGGAAGCGCTGTGACATCACCTGGGGGTAGAGGAGTAGACCTGGACTGGATCGGAGCAGGTTCTGCTGGGCCTGGAGGGTTGTGCAGAAGACCTGTGATGCTCTCCTTTATCACCTGGTACTCTGATTCGGACATGTCCATGAGGGTCTGGTTGACGTAGGTGAGGAAGGGCTTTCGGTTTGAGGATGGTATGTCGGTGTGTACCAGCTGAGAGAGGAGATCTTACACTGCTTTGATGGTGTACCTGATCTCCAGCAGGACAGTGTGGCTCTGCCACTCCGCTCTGGCTCTCTGCCTGCTTTCTGTGGAGGTGGAGCTGGGGGTGGGTGTGGGTTGGTCTCTGGTGGAAGTGCCCTCTCCTTGCTCCCCATGCGTGTCAGCGGATCCTCCACGTGCTCCGCCACGGGGAGTGCAGCTGTTGGGGGGTCTCCGTCATGGGACTCTCCACAGATACCTGCCTGGACACAGGAGCTGACTCTTGGCCAGAAGAGGACTGGCTCTCTGCTGGGCTGCCTGAGAGAAAGTTGTCAGAGGGGCTGCTCCTCGTGGCGATCTCACCCTCCAAGAAGCTGCACTTGGCCATCACGTAGGTCTCCCAGTCGGTGAGCTTTACTGCGGCCTGGCCAGAGTTTTGAGGTGCACTTCCCATACCATGTGTGCATGTGCTTCAACCACCCGAGAGGACTCCCGAAGTGTAGCCCAGGCTCTCCGCCTTCTCTCTCCAAGCTGCCTGCTTCCTCTTGGTGTCTCGATAGAGCCTGTGTCCCTTCCGCCATAGTACTTCATTCTCCCTCAGCCATTCGAGCACCTCATCCTCATGTTCCTCTTCGATGGAGTATTTCCTCCTCTTCCCGTTCTCGACGCATGCCTCTTTCTTCCTCTGGCAGGGCCATCCGGCCCTCATCAGAGGCCTTTGAGGTTCTTGGACTGCTCCACCACACGAGCAGCGCAGCAGCAAGCAACAACAACAGTAGCAGCAAAAGCAGCACCAGATGGACTAGCAGACACCAGCAGCACCAGCCACCACCAGCACCACCAGCACACCAGCACCACCAGCACCACCAGCACCAGCAAGACCAGCAGCACAGCACACCAGTAGGACAAGCAGGACCAGGAGGACCAGAGATGCAGCAGAGTAAGCACCAGCAGACCAGCAGGAACCAGCAGCACCAGCTGCACCAGCAGCACCAGCAGGACCAGCAGCACCAGCAGCACCACCAGCACCAGCAGCACCAAGAAGACCAGCAGCACCAGCAGCACAGTAGGACCAGCAGGACCAGCAGGGCGAGGAGCACCAGGAGGACCAGGATCATCAGCAGCAGAGTAAGCACCAGCAGAAGCACCAGCACCAGAGCAGCCACCAGAAGAGTAAGCACCAGCAGAAGCACCAGCACCAGGAGCAGCCCCAGCAGCACCCCCAGCACCAGCAGAGTCAGCCCAAGCAGCAGAAGCCCCAGCAAAGCAAAGTCAGGGTCAGGGGGTGGGATGGTGGCCCTGTCCTTCTTGCCAGGGCTTGCAGCAGATGGCACAGGCTTCCTCTTCTTCCCCATGGTTGTGGCTGAGATGTGTCTGGCAGCAAGTCTTTCCTCTGAATGGTGACCTGCTTGCGAGCTGCATCCTTTTATATCCGCGCGGGCTGATGCAATGCATCCTCCCCGCATGCGCAGTGAATGCTTTGCATCCGCTAGGCATCCACTAGCATCCGCTAGGCATCCGCTAGCATCCGCTAGGCATCCGCTCTGCATCCCGTTCCTTCTGCTGTGCGTCTGCTTCGCTGTGCTCCCCCGTAAGCTCTGCGGATGTGCCATCCGCTTCCATCCACTTCTATCCGCTAGGCTTCTGTGGAGCATCCGCTTTACATCCTGCTACGTCCTCCCCCCGTCCGTTCCTTTCCGTTGTTGTCCACTCTGTTTATGCAAATTTGGGGCACTTTTGAGAGCGGATAACAACGGAGGCAATGGAAAATTTTCTCGTCTGCTGTGTCCTTTTTACATACTTTTTGCATCCGTCGGCCTATGTGACAGGCCCTTTAGCAACAGAAATTTTGGGCTCATTTGTGGTTGTAAGTCAAAGACTACCCATGTAGTCCTCATGTGTTAAGAGACTATAATGAAACAAATTCATAGGTTGCTTGGGGAGCTATTTCTCTCACTGAAAGAGATTAAGGGCATTCATGTTACCCACAAGCCAGAAGCTGTCCATCTTGAGAAATGGGACTGATAATTAGGTCAGAGAAGAAATGAGTGCAGCCTAGCCATCTCTGCTAAAAGGTTTAGCTAAGCTTCTTCCTAATACATTCTTGAAAATCAATGGCAGGGTTAGATGTGCAAAGCCAAGAGGTTACATAACCTCCCATTCAGTTCTAAATACCAAGAATAAATAGCTCACATCCATTAGATTTCAAACAGTCGAGAACAAACTTACGATTCTGCTTCTAACGTCAAAATTTGTTGCAAGGAATGCAAAAAAAAAAAAAAAAAANATGCAAAAAAAAAAAAAAAAAAGGAAAGCAAGAGGAAGAACAACCTGTCTTCAGAATTTTTTTGTTTCCTTGTGCATACCCATATCACTAACATTAACTTCTACTTCTGCCATCTTTGGGAAATTCTGAGATAGGAAGGCTGTTGTTTCCTCGGCAACATGAATCAATTTGGTGAGGGTTTTTCTTCTGTTGTCTACTGGGACAGCTTCCCAAGCTGCCTTCTTATCTTCCTGAATAAAATTATTTACAGTACTAACAATTTCCTGTTGGGTTAATAAAAAAATATTGTGTTAACTTTTTATGCTGTATCCTGAACAAGATACCTTGTAAGTAACCAAAACTTTAAATCCTAGTTCACTCACGTAAAGAGTTTGATCTCGAAGCCTCTCATCAGAAATGGTATTATTTGTGATACTCAGCAAGGAAAAGGGTACAGACAACATTTCAACATAAGAAATTACTTCAACTGGTGTTATGGGCCCTATGCTGTTCTTGTTGATTTCTTGTAATACAGCCAGAGGATCTTTTAATTCACTAATCTGAAAGAAAGTTTTAAACCATTATTCATGTCATCCAATACTTCATTTTAAATGAAGAATCGTAATTGATGCTTAGTTGATAGTTAAAAAGTTGCTACTACTATTCTTGTTTTTGTTTTGCTGAGCTTGAAAGAAAGGGAACTGTATGGTGGATAAAATATATGTTGTCTACACAGAGAAGGCCTGGATTCAAACGTGACCTTGCCATGAATATTTGCATAGTAATAAATATCTCTAAGTAAGGTAATCTCACAACATTGCATGAATAATGTTATTCTCAGTATCTAAAGATTATTTCTATCCAACAATTCTTACCCTTGGATCAATATTTGCTCCAGGATAAATTTAATTCTAATTATCAATTCCATGTACCAATTTCAGGGTATTTCTGTTATATGTGGCTGGACTACCATTGAAATAATCCACATGCTTAAACAAGAAAGATACCTAAATATATATTACTTCTCTGTTTCTCTTGTTGTGAAATGGTAGGATTGTGAGAAAGTTCAGTGTGGGAAATATCATTAATGTTAAAAGATGGATTGGGTGTTTGTAAAATATCTAATCTTGCTTGAATTATAGCCTGACTTCATGAGAAAACATCAATAAAACTTCTTGTTGTAAATACAAATGTATTGGCAATTTATCAAACTTTTATATGGAAAAGAAAATTGTAATTAAGTTTTATAAAGGTTCTCTAACTTTCAGAAGAAATGAATACTAGCTTTGTATAAGGAAAGTCCATTTTATTTTTATTCTGGGTGTGGCACTATATAGTTTTTGCAGCTTTCATAAAATTAAAATAACAAAAGGAAATGACAATGAATCCAACTTTAAAAATTATATAATCAACCCTCTTCTTTTTGCCACACACTGGAGGAAATTTTCACTCTGCAGTTGTGTATTCTGCCAGTTAGGTCAATGAATCAGATGTCTATAAAATGTCTTAAATTAAATTAATTGAGGGTTATAAGCCACTGTGTCTGGTATGTTATAAGTGGATATGAAAGTGGCAATAAATGTATACTGTAAGATTGTGACAGCTATTATTTATTCATTACACTTATTTCCTGATTTTCTTCAAGAACTTTTGAACTGTACCATGTTCTTTTAATTGCAATCCTATGGAATGTTACAGACTAATGCCAATAAATTCAAAAGAATCCAGTTCATTTAATGACAGACTGATGATTTGACTCTAGGTCTTCCCAGTCCCTATCTAATACTCAAAGTATTTACACTGATCTAGAAAAATTTGAGGGCAAATATATACCTACATAAATCTTACTTACTTTAGCTAAAGTTTGGTTAAGGTTTTTAGTTATACAGTTGTTCAGTTCACAGGTTGTTGTTGGTAATGCTGCAGGAATGAAAAAGAAAATAGAGTAATTAATATCCCATAACATGATAATTATACCTAGTCAATTTCCAGTCAATGAAAGAAAGCCTCAGTGATTTCATGTTTTCACAAAGGCCAATGTGTAAAGTGTTCCTCAAAGACAAATAAATATATAAGCCTTAATTGCCAAAAATAGGCTGTTGAAAATTATTCAGTGTAATTTGTCTATTTAACAGTATATTGGTTGAAACAATATAGAAGAAAAGCAGACTTCTCTTTTATAATGACAGGGAATTCATGTTTTAACAGATTGACTTGGTGTGTGTGTGTGTGTGTGTGTGTGTGTGAGTGTGTGTGTCTGTGTGTGTATGTGTGTGTATTGTCTTTATTCAAGAATATACATTACATTTGAAAGTGCATCCCTGCAGTGGTTCCCATAATTTGTGTAAATAAATCACTTTGATGCATGATGTGCACCAATTTACAGCCTTTGCTGGATGACACCATCGTGCAAAAGAGATCATTTGTGACATTTGCATAATTGCATGATTACCCACATGTAAATCACTGCAGGAATCTGATCTCCTGCAGGTGAGGCCAGTTGTGTTGAGATCCACTTAATTTTTACTGTATGCAGGGAAATAACTTCTGTATTTCAATCGGCAGACATATCACACACACACACACACACACACACACACACACACACACACACACACA
>BHFT01039434.1:0-23257 GCA_004320025.1 Laticauda laticaudata | reverse complement strand
GCTTTTTCTACCACCAGATATAACACGCTCTGATTGGTTAGTTATTCACATGACCGTGAATCTCACTATTTTTTTATAGAATCTCCAGATTTTTTTTCATGGGTCTCCATATTTTCCTTTATCAGGGGTTGGCAGGTCTGTATTTGGTATTATGGAAAGGATACCCTGTCTCGGATGCTAATTGGGTAGAGTTGGGATGTTCATGCTGATCAATTGGTTAACCAATTCCATGATGATTTCCCCCACAAACTGAAGGGTGCTCATGGGGGGGGGAGAGTGGGTTAAGGATAGTGTATTAATTCCTACATGTGTGTGTTTTTTCTTTTCTTTTAGGAGGAGGAGTTTTCAAGGGGGGACACCTGTCAGCTCTGAAATTCAGCTGCCACATTTTTTTCTTTCGAGAGTTAGAGGACTTGAAATGTTCAAGGTTATTCTGTGTGTCATTTTAAGAATTTCCAGTTGCAGTTAATTGGTTGTCATGATTTATGAAGTGTAGATGTGGGAGGAGAGAAGGTGGATTCTGTGTAATATAAATTCTGCGGCAATATAAATCAAATAAATAAATAAATAGTTCAACCCCCTGTTCAGGCAAAAAACTCTAGAAGGTTATCATGAGGCTTTTAGCCTCTGCAAGAAAGCTTAGCTGAGCCTTGTCTCACCTTACCTCACCTCACCTGGCATGGCATTGGCTGGTCTCCTCTACAAAAAAAACCAAAAAGTATGTTGAGTGTTGCTGGGCCCTGGAGATGGGTGATGAACAAGCCAAGTCCTGTAAGTCCCTTGAGAGGCTGGACAGGTAATTGGCAGAGGTTTACAAGCTGTAACTGCCTTCCCTCCCTGCACTGGTACCTTCTTCATTCTCCCTGCACTGCTCAATGATCAGATTGGGAGTAGACCTTGGCAGGAGTTGGGCACCAGGTGCCTTAGGAGTGGGAGAAACCCAGAGCAAACCTGTGCCTGCAAAAGTCTCCAAAAGCCTCCCCTATCCTCAGTCACCTGGTGATCCACTTAATGACCTGTGTGTTCACTTAACGATTCATTGGGGAGAGCAGCGATGGTGCGATCTTTGATTTGTTGTTTCACTTAATGACCGTTGTGACCCACAACTATAATTGGCAGGTTCCATTACAATCATATGTCAAGAACTATCTGTATTTGATGTTGGAAAATAGAAATTCTCCTTAGATGAGCCTACCCGTAATTTGGATCTAACAGATGACTTTTAATCTATAACTTGTAAAGAGCACTACCATGACTTTTAGTATTAGTAATGTTACTTTGAAGTTTTAATATGTGTGGGAAATTACAGCAACACATTGATTGGCAGAGCTCTTTGCCATGAAGCACAGAAATTTTCACTTTTATAGCTTCTAGCACTTCTAAATACAGATGGCACTTATCTTCGAAAAGAAATTGACTTTCTCTTGGGTATAAATTGAGGAATTTCTTATGAGTGCTTTGATTCAGTCACATTGATTGCAGAAGTAATTTTTCTTGCCTTATGCTGTAAATTTAGAAAGGACCATCTTTAGGTGATATGAATTTTGCTCTTTGATCTGATCAATTGTCATTGCCCAGACAATCTTTGCCTTCACTTTTTAAGTAGAAAGCTTTAAAGTTATTGTTTGATTCTTTTTTTTTCTTTTTCAGATTTATAACACTTTTCCCATATTACAACTTTAGTTTCTATATTCATAATAGCTTCTGTAAATGCATTCTGTGTGTCCTCCAGCCAATATTAAGAGGCAGATTTTATGGAAGAGAATTGGAATTGCAATAAATTTATGTAGATGATCATTCATGGTGCTTCACATTGCCAGTATCACCAGTTACGAAAAGAAATAATTTGTTTAAAAAAAGTTAAGATTTTTTGAAACCTCACAGGCCCTTTTCAATAGATTTTGCAATATCGTTCTCTCATATTTTAATGTACCTGCTAAAAATTGAATTTTACTTTCAACTGTTAAATTGTCCTCTCGTGCTTTTCTAATTATAAAAAAAAACCCAAACCAAGAACAATGTCATTGTGGTTGACAACAAACTTAAGATTAATGTATTACTGTACAGAGCAAATACTGCATCTGGTTTTAGTAATCAGCAAAAAACCAGGAAAGCTATGCCATTCCTCTTCAAGAGATTCTTTGGAAGCATGTAAGAAACTCTGTGACGGGTTCAAGCAAATGCATCTTTCTTCAGGCTCATAAGCATTTTTCCATTTGAACTGAGGTAAAGTTTATGTTTCTAAATGCTGCAGCAGCCAAAAGCATTTTCCAAAGCAGCTGGATAAATCACTTCTTTCAAGGGATTTGACCTAGAATCCAGGGGCATCTTCAGAAGGACATGCAAATTGAAGCCACAGCTGACTTCTTTTATTCCCAACTCCATGGATATCTTTGTTAGGATCTAGGATCTTATCCTCAATTCTGATTTTCTGTAGTTGGGCAAGAATGGCATGCAACAGAAGAGAGGAGGATTCCAACAAGAAAATGTTTAGAAAAGACTCTTCTGAGAACTTTTGTGCTTTTAAGTCAGCCTTGATTCCTGACAACTACCTGGGCAAGAGTATGAAGTTTTTTGGGCAAGATTTTCAGAAGTGGTTTGCCCTTAGCTGCTTCCTAGGGGTGGAAAAACTGCCCCAAGATCACCCGGCTGACTTTGTGCTGAGAAAAGACTAGAACTCATAAACTCTTGGTATCTAGTCTATTGCTTTAAATACTATGCCGGTCTGGCTCTTAATTAATTTGGAACAATTATTCATAACAGCAAACAAAAGAGCCTATAAGCTAAAAAAAAATCTGGAATTAACAAGAATTGCTTGCCACTTTGAAAAGCAGTTTAAAAAAATTGAATCAGATAATTATAATCACAACTGATAAATATAGTTAAAAAGTATAACAATTGAATTATCTATCAAACATGATTTGGGTAGGTGTGTTTTCAATCTAAATTTCAGTTTTCTCCAAAACTTCTTCAAATATCATACAGATAAAGAATTAGATTTTGAGAGCTGTCTCAGGGCAGGCTGAATATAGATACCATGAAATTGTAGCAAAAATATTAATGGAATAATTTGCTAGGTCAAGGGGAAAAAACGTCTCTGAGATATAATTTGAAATCCCTCCAAAGTAAGTTCTTGGAATTGGAATGTAAAGATCCTCTGATTTAAAACTTAGATATGTAATTAATTTAGAGCATCAGACAGTAGTTCTATTCCCCCCTTGTTATTTAATTTTATTTGACATGCGAACATTTTTAAAGACTGTCTTATGTGATTGTTTGCCAATTACTGTTTGAAGTTAGTGACATCAGAATTAGCATAACAAATATCTCAGCAGCATTTTGTTCATTTGGTTCCTTGTTGTCAGGATGTGATTTTATTGGCAAAAATTAGAACGTAATTATTATTTTTTTTGCATATTGTCGTGTTCCGTCTGGAAAAACGCGAGGTAGACCGGGTTCCAACAACAAAGTTTTTATTTGTTAACAGTAGTTGAAGAACGGAACGTTGGCTCAAGCTGCGGCAGCCCTTTTATAGCGGTTTGCCTGCCAGCTTGTAGCCAATGACAGATATTCATTTTTGCCGCCTTTAAGCAGCGCTTGGATTGGTTCCTCAGTGAACCATCCCATAGTACTGGCTTTCTTAGCATCAGAATCATGACATTTAGGGTCTACTATTTTATTACAGAACACCCCTTCCCCGCTCTGTATCAGTCACTGACGTGGGACGTAGTCGCGCAGGTAGGTGGGGCTTCTCCTGGCCTCTACTGACTTGTGCGGTTCAATTTTTGCCGAAGACTTCGACCGGTTCGGATGGGTGGTTGCGTCTCTCTGCGGCTCTTCTCTATGGAACCGCCTGAAGGGTGAGTGCAGCCATTTACTTGCCGCCTGGAGTTTCTCAGGCCGCGTGGTTTTGCCGCTCCTCCTGGTTTCTCCGGCAGGTCCGACTGGGCCTGGCTGGCCCCCTTCGAGGGGACTCTTTCTTGCAGAGTTTCTTCTAACTGTAAGTCTCTGTTTGCTCTTTTTTGTTTTGTTATCATATCTGGGTTTAATTTAACAGTTCTTTTATATTTTCTTTATTTCCCCCCCTCTTTGGTTTGATTTTCATTGTTTGTTTATTATATTGTGTTGTGTGATTGTAGTTCTTTCAGTTCCGGATCGAAGCTGTCTATGTAGCCACGTTCCAATTCCCTGGCCATTGTCCACAGTTAGTCCGGGTAGGACCGGGGCCATTGTAACTTCGTGTTAATTGTGCCTGGAAGCCATAAGGGGTTCCCGGTTAAAATTTTTAGCATTGACTACGGCCGCCAATTTCAAATTCCTGAAACGGTGGAGAATTGGGGGGTTTCTCTGGATGTTATAATTCGGGTGGCAATCTGATCTATTCTGACCTAAGTTTTCTTCCCCATCAGATAGTTCGCGGGCTTTTATTTGTTATAAGTACTGGGATGTGATTGTCTGGAGGGTGTATAGGCAGTTCAATTTTGTCTGTGACATCCCAATGTCCATTTTCCTAAACTTCTATTGCGTTAAACCTCCCAAACCATTTTTTTCATTTCCTCTCCCTACCATTTGCGGCGGCGTAGAGCCGGCGCAGTTTAGTCGCATGGCGTAATACCTAGGAGGCTAGGTATTGTTCAAATTGGATATTCGTTAATGTGGCCCATTGTCGGGACACTAGGATGTCCAGAGGCTGTGGCGTGAATTGCGAAGAGTTATCAGTTGTTTAATTGACGGTTTTCGTTGTTGTAGATGGCATATTACAACCTCCAGCCAATTCGAGTATGCATCTACGACATTAGGAAGGTAGTCCCGTAGGTAGGACCTGCAAATGTCAATGTGGATTCGCGACGCAGGGGCTCGTGGGAGTTTCCCAGTCCCTTATAGGATGCTTGTGGTTGGGAAGGCCTGGTTTTTTGTGCATTTGTTGCAAGATTACCCAGTAATCGATGGTCCCTTTTCTATACCCGGCCACGCAGGACATTAGTTCTAGCCAACTTTTTTCATTTTAACAATACGCAGGGTGGCCTTCGTGAAGCATACCAGATACCCTAGTTTTAAGTTTAGGGGGATAACTACCCGACCACCCCACAATAAACACTTTTTGAATCGATGAGTTCGGTTTGTCTGGTCCGGAAGGTTTAAAGTTTCTCAGTTTTTTTGGTTTCTAGGCCAGCCTTTACCCTACCCAGTTCAGTATGCGGCAGTCAATGGGTCCTTTGTGGTAGCATCTGGCGACATCGTTTGCAAGATATGGTAGATGGGGCATGTCTCTATCTTGCAAACGTGGTCATCGTCGGGATGCCGGGTCTTCTTCTTCGTCGTGGTAATGGCGACTCTGCTCAACGCATCTGCACTTGGTGAGATTTGCTTTCCCGGGCGAATTGTGTCAATGGTATAAGAGTAGGCCGCTAGGAAATCTGACCATCTAGTCATTCAGCGGAACAAACATTGTTCGGTATGTGGCTTGTTTCCGCAAATGTCCTGTAGCGTTTATGAGTCCTTACGTATCAAAAAATGTTCTATCCAATAGATATTCGTGAGAGCAATTTCACTCCGGCGACGATGCCAGGCTTCTCTGTCTAGTTGCTATTAGTTACGTTCGTTTTAGACAGAGTCTTTGAATTAGGCAAAGGGTGCCTCCTCTCCCATCGTGGCAAGGTGGCTCAGGATGGCATCGATCCAAACGGTGAGGCATCGCAGTCACCGTCAAAGGGAGTGTGTTGCTAAAACGGTAAGAATGGGTGTTTTGATGTTAATAAATTTTTAAGTTTTGAGCGTTTATTTTCCTGATACCCCAGGTCCAAATTGAGTTTTTTATCCAGTAATCGTGTAATGGTTCCGCTAATTGTCGCTTTGTGGGGTAGGATACATTATAAATTTAATTAGTCCCAAAAATGCCTGCAATTTCAGTTTTCTTTCTTGGCTCTGGTGCGTCTTTAATGGCTTTGACCTTTTTTGATCAGCTAGGATGTATACCCTCTCCGTCTTTAAGGTAGGCCAGGAATTCGATGCGATTCCAGTCATTTAAGCAGCATTTTTCTTTTTTTTACCTTATAGGCCAGATTTCTCTGAATTTTTGTTAGTACATCTCTTAGTCTTTTTTCTAGCTGAGGTCGTATCTTGGCTGAAATTAAGACATCAGTCAAAATACGGTACGACCCCTCTTTTTCGCATTTCAATAGGCGTTCCATGAGGCTTTGGAAAATTGCCTTGTGGCACACTCATCCAAATTGGAGTCCTTGTTGCATTTTGAATGCCTTCCCTTTGTGGTCACTATTGTCTGCTGCCTCAGCTGTTAAGGGGTCCACTGGAAGCTGTTTCGTAAGGGCTTGCGCTTAGATTCTAGTTTAGCGAAAACTTTTCCTTCCCCAATGTGAATGATAGTAGATGTTGTATGACTGGCCAACCGGTATTGCTTTGTGCAATGCGTGGTTCAGGGTAGCCTTGTAGTCTCCACAGATGTGAATTTGACCCGTCAGGTTTAATTGGTGTTACATTGGCGTTTCCCATATTAGCATGCGTCAAACAGTTCCAAAACCCCTTGGTCTATTGAATTGTATTTAGTTGTTCCTCGATTTTTGCTTTTAGAGCAAAAGGAACTCATTCTTGGCTTTTAAGTCTTCTGAGGGGCTACCTATGGGGTTTCTAACACTAAAGAATTGGGGTCCCTTGATTACCTGCCTAGGGGCGTCAAAAACGTTCCGGGCGAACTCGTGGGATTCAGGCTTTCTGCCAGTCGGTTGCGGCCACGCCGCAAGGATAAGATCATATACTTCTGGTCATTACCGATGCTCAAATGGTGCGAACCATCGATGCCCAGGAGGCTTGGTCAGTTTCAGTCGACTATGGGTCAACGGTAGTACTTCAACATGTTGTTTGTTAGGCGACTCGAAATGTCCTAGACCTACCACAGGAATTTGGTTTTTCCTTGGTAGTCTTTTAGGATTAATTTTTTGTCTCTGGAGCTCCTTAAGTTTTGATATTTGGGACCATTGTTTGATGGTATCCATGACACCATTGATAGGAAAGACCCTGAGTCTACCTCCATTTCACAGGGGCTGCCTTCTATTTTTACTATTTATTGTTTACCTTTCTTCCCGCTTTCTGTCTGAAACACTTCGATTAGTGAAAGTCTGATGCCCTTTCTTTCTCGGTTACTGGCAGCCTTGGTTTGTTCCGCTGCCATTTCTCTCGGTTGTTTGGTCAGTTGTGGGGAGAGTTGCTTGCGGTCTTTTTTGGGCTGTATTTTTTTTATTGTCTTGCAGGACCTTCTCGATGCTACCCCCTTTTTCTTACAGCTCTGGCAGATGCATCAAGGAATCTGCAATCGGCTCTGAGGATGGTTTCCTCGGCAGCCGGCGCATTCCGCCAATTTCTTTTCGCCGCCCTTTTTTGTTTGGTGATAGTGGTGGACTTCTCATCTTCCTCTCCGGATTTCTGACATCTTGTCAAAATCTTCGTGGTGTGTGGTGGTTGGGAAATTGTTTTCTTCCTCTGGCTAGGCTCATTTCGTCGTTGTTCGCATCATCTGTTTCATTTTGCCGCTGATTTTTTTTCGTGGCTTTCAGTGGCTGTGGCTTCTGGCGATGGCCTGCCTTTTTGGCTATTGTTATGTTGGGTTTTTTAAACCAGCTTTGCTTTGTAATTAGGAGTCTCTTAAACCCAAGATTACTCGATCCCCGCATGCTTCATCTAAGTTCCAGGAAATCACAGGCTCCCCCAGTTGTCGGAGCTGCCGATTAATCAGCGAGTGGTCTCCGCCTTCTTTCTGGTCTCTTAGGTAAAAAATTCGTGCCATGGATAAGGTTGACACCACCGGAGCGTAGTGAGCCCTTCCAGTATTTTTTGAAGCTCAGGCCAAGTTCATTTGCTCACTCTCGGGGCTTCGCTAATGTCTTGGCATTTTGAAGATCGTGGTGCCCGCAATGTGTCAAGAAAACAGCCCTCTTACGCTGGTCTGAGATCTCTGTCCATCTCGTTACTTTTCCAAATACATTTGAACGGATTTCTACGTAGGATTCCCAATCCTTCTTCTTGGTAGTGAATGGTGCGGGCGCACGTGTATTTCCAAGCATTGTCTTTTAGTCTGGTTTTGGTTGCCGCGTGCTCCAGTCTCGCGTTTTAGGACGATCCCCTCCTCGTCGCCAGGTCCTGTTCCGTCGGAAAAAACGCGGTAGTGACTGGGTTCAACAACAAAGTTCTTTATTTGCTTAACAGTAGTTGAAAGAACGGAACATTGGCTCCAAAGCCGTGGCAGCCTTTTATGTGGGTTTGCCTGCCCAGCTTGTAGCAACATGACAGAATAATTCATTTTTGCCGCCTTTAAGAGCATGTGGAATTGGTTCTAGTGAACCAATCCCTATACTGGCTTTCTTAGCCAATCAGAATCATGCATTTAGGAGTCTACTATTTTAATACAGAACACGTCGCAAAACTGCTTTAATGTTTGAAACTTCATAAGATGACCTGGATGAGCACTGTTCTCAGAGTACCAATACAAAAATAGTTAGAGAAAATTAAATAGGTATTGTCCATTCAACCACCTCCATAATAGTTTTAGTAGTAGCCCAGTTCTTGACATGATTATTAAACAGTCAATCTCTCTTTCTTCAATGAGCTGAAATAGAGAAAATTGCTACTTAATTTGCTGAAACAGGATTAAACCAAATCCATTTCAAAATGTTTTGGACCTTCCTTCCTTCCTTCCTTCTTTCCTTCCTTCCTTCCTTCCTTCCTTCCTTCCTTCCTTCTTTCTTTCCTTCCTCCCTTCTATCCCACTGAGAAAATGTTGAGGTAACACTGATTTGAATTATCTTACTCATTCACCAGTGTCCATATTTGTATGAACAAGTCACTAAGAGTATCCATAGACACATACTCTGCTACAAAACTTGCATCTTTGACATGCCTGCTATCATGTGGAGGAAAGCATTTTGTCCTTCATGTAAATGCTCAGGTCATCTGAGAGCAGTTAATGGCATTATTCTGCAGAGAGGAGGTCACAAGAAACATTGGGGGCATTCCCAGTGTCTTCTGCCCCATACCTATGACCAGACAAATAAGCTACCAGCATTGTAGGTCACTGGCAGCCGGTGCAGAGGGCAGTGGAATCGGACAGTGGGGAAAAAAGGGGACCAGTCAGGGAGTCTGGAGAGGATTCGGATGAGGGTCCTGCATTCAATGCAGAGATGGGCCAGGACCATCTGGGAGTGGGGTGCTGCCTCCAGAGTCTTCAGAGTCTGGCAATAGTGAGGGGAGCCTGTTCCCAGTGCACATGTGCGCAGAGCTGCTAGAAGGCGATAGCAGCTGAAACTAAAGGGACAACTTGGGAGTAAGGCTGGGAGGTAATTGCCCCTCCCATAAGGGATAAAAGTCAGTCAAAGATGACAAAACCTTTGCAGGAAGCAAAATAGTTCGATCGGTTTTAGTCATCCTAAAAGCTCTGTGTACTTTGGTTCATTTTTCTTGTACTTCGGTTGGTTTCTTTTTTAGTAAATCTGATACTTCTATTTTTGGCAGCACTTCACAGAACTGAAAGGTGTGTGTTTATCTTGGGGGACTGTTTGAGTCTGGGAATGAAAACAATTCCCAGTGTTGCAATGAAATAGGTTTTGTTTCTAAAACAAGTTTGTGAATAATTATGGTTTACGAAGCCTGGGTCAGAACAACCAGAAGCAGAAGAGGTTATGGGATGAAGCAGGAAGGAGTGACCGATAACTCAGTGCTGCAACAACTAATAATAGCACAGAGTTGATGCTGTGAAGGCATGGCAGTGTTGGCAGGAAGCTTCCAAAGTTGGAAGGACACAGAAATACCCTGTGAAATAGATTAAATGGCACCCGGCACCCAATCCCACAAAAATCAAAACAAAAATCTCCAAAAACCTTGAAAAATCTGTCATGCCCTCATTGGTGAAAGAACAGCTGGCAGAAAATGGCATTCTTTTCTTCTTTAAATTGACTTTTTATTTACCACAAATTAGCACTCTTTAAAGCAGAAGACTCCATCCTTGGCAACTTTAAGACTTGTGGACTTCAACTCCCAGAGTTCCAGAGCTTTGCTGGCTGAGGAACTCTGGGAGTTGAAGTCCACAAGTCTTAAAGTTGCCAAGGTTGGAGACCCCTGCTTTAAAGAACCACTCCTGCCTTTTAGCCACCAGTCCAGTCCTAAAGCATGCTCATATATCATTCTAAGTATGCAAAGAGCCACAAAGCTCTTAACTAAAACTGGAATAAGTAAATATGACTTTAAGGTGCCTCCCCTTCTGGGTTGAGAAGAGGCAAAGATAATGTTACCAAGACAAAAAAAAAAGTTAGCAGGCCTGTGGTACAATGAGAAGAATGTGAGTTTGAGCTCTGAGTTACCGAAGCACTGATGTCATGACAAGCAGGAGCTTCCAAGAAGAGGAAAACAAAAGTAGAGACAACAACAAGTAGTAAAGGGATTCCCCAGCTTTTCTCTTCATACAACCAGTGCCGCTTGCGGTCAACAGGTTAAAAGGTGGAGGATTGTTTCCAGGTGTGCATCTCCCACTGGTAGCTTTTCAGTGTTGGGAAAGCTTGTCACATGTAAACTATTTTTCTTGCACTTAATCTTTGTAAATCAGGCATCTACAGTATTATGGGTATGTTTCTTCATGAGTGATTGTGATTGTGAATCCTTCCGGGAATAGCTTGCAAGTTTTGATAATAGCTCTGGGAATGGAATATGATTCTCAAGTGTATGAATGTTTCTGCCCTGACAGAAATGGATTGAGAGAACTTAATTCATAATGGAAAAGAGAAAAGCATGAGACATAGCTTTTCTTGGGGTATAAACTCTGATTGCTATCACAGTTTTGCATTTAGCTCCCATAGTTCATCATTATATTAATTACATGAATTAAGGAAGTGATACTTTCTATAGATCTCCAAATTATAACATTTTGCAAGTTCTACAAAGTCTATTATAATGTTATAAACCTGCACATAATCATCAGTGAAAAAATGTTGAGTTCATTTAAGCTCATTTAATATGTCCGTCTATCTGTCTGTCCGTCTTTTTCAACCTTTCAGTGCATAAGCAATTTAGATCTAATTAACTGTCAATAAATGAATCAACAACGTAAAACTTAAACAATGAAAATGCAGCAATTAAAACAAATTTACCAATGAAAGCCATTTGGTTTAAAAGGTTTCATCTCTCTTGATAAAATAAATTATTAATCATAAATTCAGACTATATAGTAATCTGTTCCCAAAGTATTTGTTATATGCTTGTTAGGCTTTGATATCTGATTAGCAAAAAAAAAGAAAAAACAATTTTTAATTCCATCTGCCAGAATATATAATTTAATTAGAAATGTTCATTTTTATGGGGCCTTACCTAAAATTATAATAAATCATTATATTTGTTTAAAAGAGGGTTGCATGGCTTACAAAGGGTTGGACTAGATGATCCTTGTGATCTCTTCCAACTTTACGGTTCTATGAACGAAAGCAGAGGTAAAGCAAAGCAAGGACATAAATACAGATGAGAGAGGAGGATTGCTTATGAATTTATAATAGCAATAACATTTAGACTTATATAATGCTTCACAGTGCTTTACAGCCCTCTCTAAGCAGTTATGATGACCCGAGCATGGCATGAAGGCAGCAGAGCCAGAAAATTGTTATGAGTCCCTTTATTTGCTCCAACTTTGCCCCCAACGTCCTGGTTACTCTCTGGCCTGGAGAAAAGCTCTCCACCGAACCTACAACAGCCCTGGTTGCAGATACTCCAGTCCAAATACTATAAGCAGAATGACTGCAATCAATCACTCCAGCAGGGCAAGATAATAAGTTCAATAATTCTTACAAGGCATATAAGCACACAGAAGTATGGAAATAATTCACACAGACACGAGGAATGCCAGAAATACAGGCTAAAATTCACAATGCTAGATGAATTCATTTGTTTCCGACAAACGCCCCTCCCAACTGCCTTTTCTTTAAACTACATCCCCAGGTATGCCTTGTGAAGGGAATTGGGGCCCTTTCCTTTCTTGTAAGCCATGCAACCCACATTGCTCTTTTCTGCGTTCTTCCCAAAATGACCTAGGATGAGGAAAGGGTAGTCCTTGGTCTTCATCTGAACCCTCTCTCCCTTGTTCTACCTCTTCCCTGCTCTGCCCAGCCTGACTTTGCCCTTCCCCAGTTTCCTCCACAGCCAGTGGAGCCAGTCTCCTGTTTTCTGTCAGCTGTTTGTCTTCCCTCTCAGATTCAGACTCCGACAGGGACATGACTGCAGTTTACAGAGTCAGTATATTGCCCCCAACAATCTGGGTCCTCATTTTATGCACCTTGGAAAGATGGAAAGCTGAGTCAATCTTGAGTCTGGTGAGAATTGAACTGCCAAACTGAAGACAGCAGAAGTAGCCTAGAGTACTGCACTAAACCACTGCCTTACCACGGCTCAATTTTTTTTCTATTACTCATAAATGCCTGCAGATACAGCAGAAGGTGGTAAAAGCAGAAGCTTTAGATCATGGCTCAGTGCTGTAGGTTGTGAGGCGGCTGCAGACGTAGAAGACAAGTGGTGCTCACACCTGCTGTTAAGAATGAGTGGTAGGATAATGAAAGTTACTTAACACAGTTAAGCTTCAGTTCATGAAGGTTTCTTGGAAATGTCCATGTTGTTTTCTTGGCAAAAATATGTGTTTTCACTTTTGCCTTTTTCTGATATGTGTATAAGAGAGAGAAAAAAAGAGAGAATATATATCATTAACCTCCCCCCCCCTATTTCCAGAGATTCCTCACTCAAATCCGAACTAAATTTGACCTTATTTAATTTTTTGTTAGCTGAAAGTCAGCTAAATGCTACCACATGCTGTGACAAATGACACTGCAGCAAATTCTGATCTCATACTTTAAACAATTTTTCTCCTTTTTTATTGCTTTTCTTTTCATGTCATATCTTTGGCTGTGTGTCTCACAACTAATACTGTACATCGCTTTGAGGGAGGAAATATTTCAAATAGATAAAATTTGTTTTCATAGTGAGATGTTACCGATACAACGTTATTCTTGACCACATATAAATGGAATTAAATAATTGGGAGAGGGGATCCCTTGACTATATTTGTTTATTTTACTGCTTTTAGTGAATTCTTTTTTTTTTAAACAAACGTTATTAGTTTTTAAAGACAATACACAAACAAACAAAACATAAAACCTAATAACATAAAATCTCTTTTTCTTAAAAACTGCTTATTAAGTTTTAACAAAACAAATAAACATTTATTGATTACAACTAGTTCCAGATTATCACATCATACATATCTTATTTATTCTTTTTTCCAACTTCTCCTTTTTACCTAAATTTCTATATCTCTTTATCATTTACTTAAACTTTCACCTGTCTGTGTTTAAATTTCATTATTCTCTTCTAAGTCTTCCAAAAATTTTATTAATTTCGTCAATAAGCCTAACTGAACAAACAAAACACAAAACATTGAAAGCAAAACTTTTTTTTTGGAAAGCAGCTTAATCTGCGGTTAGCACTTTTTATTAACAGCGTAATCAATTCATACTCACCTTATCTACCATTTTCATATCACATTTATCATTCTAATTTCTATGTTTTCTCCCCTCTTTCACTTTTTATATCATTTTTATTTATTTCATCATCATGTAAATCATTTTACTTGATCTTTTGTCATGTTTCTTTTCAATGTATCTATTTTTTCTTTTCTCTTTTACTGCAAATTTCTCTGTTTAATCCACTGGTTGAAGTAATGATGTCTTTTTATTCTTTTCCCCTAGATTTAACACTTAAATAATATATAATTTCCATACTGATTCTGCTTAGTGCTTCTACATAGTTACATTTAAAAATAATAAAAAAAGAGAAATTCTCCATTTCTTTCCCTTTCCCTTTTCTTCCTCAACAAATTATTTGTCCATTAAAGATGGCTTCCCCTTCTTCATCCAGCTTGCTTTGTGTTGTTAATTTCTGGTAGGTAGAAATCGCCATTTCTAAGAAGTGAAAAACAGATCCGAAGAGCCCTTGCTTCTTATGTTCCTCTCTTTTACTTTTTATATTCTATTTTCAATTTTCAACAGATAATGCCATTTGTAAGATTTTTTAAAAAAAAAACAACCAAATTGATTTTTAGTCTTTCAAAAAAATTTTTCAAGAGTCCCAAAGTCACAAAGCAATCCAATCGCACAACTGCTTTCATTTAGCACTTTCTTTCTTTTGTAGTTATCTTTTCCTGGGGTGAAATTTAATTACACAGTTCCAAAGTAATTTTTTAAAGTTCTTATTGCCGTTATCTCTGATTCTTAAAAGTTCCAAGGCCGTCTCCGTCCAACACAAAATCTTAAATATATATTTCTTTGCCTCTCCTCTTCCCACTTTATAGCAAAAAAAAAGAGAAATTTTTCTTCCTCCTTCGAGATTGGCGAAAAATGTGCCCCAAATGAGTCCAAAATGCTGGAAATGTAAAAGAAAGAGGAACTTTTTTTCCACATGTTGGTGTCATGCATAGAAGCCCCAAAATATTGGAAGATGAATAAGAAATTGGGCTTGAAGAATTACTAACGACAGATCGAAATATAAACCAGAGTCTTTTCTCCTAGGGGATTTTGACAAACAATAAAATCAAAAAGACAAAAATATATTTACAATACATATATACAGCAAGCTAGGATGCTTTTGCTTAGTGTTGAAGCATCCATTAGGATTAACCTTAAACCCCAAAGAAGGGAAGATTATCCAAAAATTTCAAACCTGGCACAGAAATGGGCAGATTACATTAGCTCTAAAAAATAAAGAAACTTCAATATGTTATGAATAGCTGGATTATTGTATAAGTGGTTAGAACAAAGATGAATTTTATATAATATAGGATTGAAAAGAATAAGATAAATTTATTATGAGTGATGGTATAAATTCTTGTAGAAAGATAAAGGGTTTAAGAGATAGTAAAACAAGGAGAAAAGATCTCACAAATTGTCGAAAGTAAGGAATATTTTTAACAAATTTTCTTTTTGTATTTTCTTTTTTTCTGTTTTCTGGTCCTCTTTCCCATCCCCCTCTTTTCTTTTCTTTCTACCTTCAATTTATTTGCTACATGTTATTATGCTTGTAGTGTGATGTTTTTTTTTTAATTGTAAATCAATAAAATTTGTTTTAAAAAAAAGAAGAAAGAAATTTTTGGTTTTTTAGTTTCCAATGTTCAGAATCTTAATTATCCCTTGGTTTAATAATTACCTCTATGCCAAAGCAGGTTTTTCTGTATCCATTGCTATTCCGTAGGAATGGAGAGTGAGAAGAAAAAAAAACTTTCCCTTTGACTTTTCTCCACCGTTTTTAAATGTTCTTGTTTTGAAAAGTTGAACCTCCAGAATAAAGATGTAATAAATAAAGCCAAAAACTTTCACTTCTTCAAACTTTCTCCTGCACAATCTTGTCCGGCTGAAAGCTTCTTTGTGGCGGCCATTATTGACCGCCGCTTCACCACCATGGGAAAAGGGAGTTAAACCGGCTGAGGAGGGGGATTGCGATTCCCCCAGACCCCTGCCTGCATCTCCCCTATCTTCAGTTACCTCTATGAGGTAACTATAGCCTCAAAATCCAGCTGGATCAGGGGCACCTTGACAGCGAGTGCAGCAGGAACAGCACACGATCACGGATTCCTGTCGCCATCGAAGCCTTGCAACCGGAAGACTGCTTTTAGTAAATTCTTATATCAACTGTGAGAGCCAGTTTATTGTGAAAACAAATGGAAATGATTTCAATGATGCTACTTCCTGGTTATGCAAGATCAGAGCTTTAACTCCTCCTTTTTTCCTGGGCTAAATCTCTTTAAACCAATCTCACAAGAGGCAAATAAAATCAAATACATACAGACATGTACATACACTCCTTTTTAAATGACCCTATAATCCTTTAATTTGGAGTACAGTAAGGGCGACTGGATGGAAGTAAACATTTGCTGGCTGGCTGGATGCCCTTCCTGACACCATGTGGAGTTCACAGCAGATATTTTTTCTTTGCACCCTAAAAAAGAATATCTGCTTTACCTAGGATTGAACTCTCAACCTCTCAACCTTCAGAGCAGGAGACCACCATGCTGCTCCTTAGATATGGGACATACATACATACATACATACATACATACATATGTACATACATACAATGTATACAGAATAATACACACACACACACACAAACACATAACCCTAATCCCTTTTTAACACTAAATCTTAAAAAGTGAATATTCAGTGTTGTACAACTCATGTTATCAGTAAAGGAGAATATCTGTAACTCAGGGTTTCAATGTGCAAGTCAACAACCAACCAAGGTCAGAGAGCCCCAAGGACCCTCACAATTCATTTTATATAGGATTGGGCATTTTGGCTTGCTTCTGCTGGCCTCTGTGATGTTCCTGCCCAAAAAAGGAGAAGGGTACTACTGTATGCTATTGATGGTCTTTGCTTTAAAAAAATCAGTAGGTATTGTGGCTCGTGTAATCTCAAGGATTACACTAGCCAAAATTTGCCCAAATTAGTCACTTTTCCTGGAATCTTCACATTGAGTACTTTATTTTTTTTATTTATAAAACTATTATTTTTTTAAACTAATACAGAAAAAAGAACAAAGTGAGAAAAAAAAAGAACAGACAAATTGCAAAAAAGGATAAAAAGAATCAGAAAGAAGTTTCAGATATCCTTTGCAGCAAATATAAATATAATTGCCAAGTTCTCTTATTTTATGATTATAAAAAGGTCATTTTTTTCTATTATCCATTTTTTTCTAATCATCCAAACCTCAAGTCATAAAAGTGCATGTTTTTCTATTTCATGCAAAAGTCTATAATAGGTTTCCAGCCAGCCATAAAATGTCTTTTCTCTAATCAAATAAGTTAATTTAGCCATCTCTGCAAGTTCTACCTCTTCTCCCACCATTCCTCCATTTCAGATAGTACTGAACCTTTTCACTTTTGATCTCGCTACACACAGTGAATATTTTATTAAAGCTTAACTGAAAGAGATTTCATTTGTGTTATTTTATTAACACAGTGTCTCATACGTTGATACCACCTTTAAAACACCAAGGAACTACTGTCTAACTCAATATTCTCCCCCCTTGCTGCCCAACAATCTTTTTTTGTGTGTGATATGAATCCTGCTTTCAGAATGAGGAAAATTTTTTTGCTACTTTATGTTGACATGTTTTGAAAGAAAGAGAAGGATCAGAAAAAAACCCATCCTTGTATTTTAGTTTCTATAAGCCTAATTAACACTTGCTTTCATGGGCTTTCAGGCTAGATAATTGCATTTTTTTTAAAAAAAATCTGTATTCTTTCTACATTCTAGCCTGAATTCTATCAAACAAGGCAGATGAAATACATTTCCAAAAAATATCAAATACGTGCATATTTTTGAATCAGTTAAAGATTTCAACATAATATTGTTAATGACATTTGTTTGTGCTGTTATCTGTCTAAATGGAGAGATCTCCCCAAACTTTGTGAGAAGACAAGTGAATAGCTCAGATGGGATTGCTAATTAACAGAATAACTGAATAAAAGAGTTGGAAAAGACCTTGGAGGTTTTCTAGTCCAATCCCCTGCTTAGGAAGGAAACCCTACCATTTCAGACAATGGTTATCTCATCTTTTCTTTCAAACTTCCAGTGTTGGAGCACCTACATTTTCTGGAGTCGTTTCACTAGTTAATTGTTTTGTCAGGAAATTTCTCATTAGTTCTAGGTTGCTTGTTTCCTTCATTAATTTCCACCATTGCTTCTTGTCCTGCCTTTAGGTGCTTTGAAGAATAGGTTGACTCCCTCTTCTTGAGGGCAACCACTTAGATATGGCAACACTGCTATCATGTCACCCCTAGCCTTTTCCCTTAAACTAAATATGCCCAATTCCAGGAACCATTCTGTTTTATGTTTTAGCCTCCAGTCCCCTAATCATCTTTGTTGCTCTTCTCTGTCCTCTTTCTAGAGTCACAACAGTCTTTTCAGATTGTGGCAACCAAAACTGGATGCAGGATTCCATGTGAAGTCTTACCAAGGCATTATAGAGTAGTATTAACACTTCACATGATCTTAATTCTATCTAACTGAACACCCAATGTCCATTTCCTTCTCAGAATATGAAGAAATTGGAGAAATTCTCTTTCCCAAGGAAGTATCCATTTGTGGATATGTTTTATGTGGAGTGGTCACAGCATGTCCAATTTATGACTGGGAGCAGTAATGAAACACTTATGATCCAATCATTTCTCCAGCTCAGGGATGTCAAACTCACATAGTCATGGCAGCATCATGTGATGTATCACAACTTTTTCCTCCTTTGCTAAATCGTGTGTAGGTGTGGCCAGTGTGTGATGCATCCAGCCAGCAGGCTGCGAGTTTGACAGCCCTGCTCTAGCTGAAGTACATCAAAACTGGGTAGTAATCAGCTCACTAGACTGGAGGAATAAGTAAGTATCTAAAGGGGCTGAGCCACAGTTATTGGCTAGATTTTTTCTTATGGATCACATGCTTATTTTGACAAAATGGAGGCTTCTTAAATAATGTATTAATGGAACTATTGAATTATTAGGCGATTCTAGTTGAAGAAAATTTGATTTCTTTACATAGCACATGGGCCTATATGAAAATATTTTTCAATTTTATTTCTTTGGTGAAGTTGAGCTCCGATACATTGTTACTGAATTTGATTTGACAGAATAATAATAGTACTTACTTATATGCTGCTTCACAGTGCTTTACAAGCCTTCTCTAAGTGGTTTACAAAGTCGGCATATTGCCCACAACAATCTGGGTCCTCATTTTACTGACCTTGGAAGGATGGAAGGCTGAGTCAACCTTGAGCCAGTCAGAGTTGAACTCCTGGAGTGAGCAGTGAGTTAGTCTGCAGTACTGCATTCTAACCACTGTGCCATCACGGCTCAGAATATACAGTATGATGACTGTGGAATCTCAGGTACATATGTTATTGTCTCTTGTTACGAAGCATACCACACAAAAAATGTGAAGCCACATGGCTTAGTTTTTAACCATACTAGAAATATAATGAAACATCTCTCTCTGTTGTTGAATTGTTCCCCTGCTGAGCAAAGTACAACAGGAATGCTAAGAAAAAGCACCCACAATAATCTGCAAGCGGGATTTTTCCTGTTCTGACCAAGTGCAACTGAAATTATTAAGTCCTTGCTGAATGTGAGCTTATCATTTGCCTTGAGAGTGGCAGGAAGCATAAACACTTTCATTCTGAAGAGGAAGAAGCAGAGCTAAATATAATCTTCCCTTGTTTCAAGAGTGTCCATTAGGTGGGGTAAAAAAAGTCAAGATGAGGGCCACAATTATGTCATTCAAAGCTTCACCTGTGTTTTATTTATATCAATGCATACCCTGAATGTTGATCAGACCTTTGACTTTTTTGACCAACCTCTGCTCTGTCTCAAGCACCATAAAAGCTCTGCTAATGTCCTTCACTGCATTCATGCATTACAGCATGAGATGAGTGTGATGCATCAAGGCAATGACTGAGAAATCCATAAGTCTGCTATTAAAAAAAAAATAGATTGCTAATCCAAACCCCTTGTGCACACTATTGGACAAAAATATTAGTTCAAAAATTAAATAATAACTAGAGACCTTAAATTATCTGCCTATTTATACAACAATGGATAGAAACCCTCCTTACTAGCTAGGAATGCTTAATTATGGGGAAAAGAAGAGGCTTGTGATATGAGATGTAGGCTGTGAAGTCTATTTTTCTGGCCAAATGTATAGATTTCCTCAACAGGATTCTAGCAGGAATCGACTTGTATCTTGCCTTGTATCTTATACAGAGGTGATATTCAGCAAGTTCTGTCCAGTTCTGGAGGATCAGTAGTGGAAATTTTGAGTAATTCAGAAAACCGGCAAATACCACCTCTGACTGGAGATTTTACAGTAACCTTCCCTTGCCACCCCCACCAAGCCACGGCCACAGAACTGGTAGTAAAAAAAATTGAATCCCACCACTGATCTTATATCCTTAATATGCACTGAAATGCACCCTGTAGAAATTGGAGTCGATAGGTCCAAGAGCCTAGGATCACCCCTTTTCTGCATGAGTGCTTGTTCCTCCTTCCACAAAGCATAATAAAGTTGTTCTTCCTTCTCCCTTCATCCTGCTGGATCTTGTTGGCTTAGCCAAGTTCTGAGGCTCAGTGTGGTTTCTTTGTGGCAACTGGCCTTCCCCCTCGTTGGCTTCTTGGCTGGTGGTAGAGAAAGTCATTCCACTTGAGCCATGTGACTTTTTTGCATAATATTTTTCTTTTATGACTTTAATGCAGGGGTGTCAAACTCACGTCATCACAGCGGCATCACGTGACATATCGGGACTTCCACCCTTTGTTAAACTGGACATGGGCATGGCCAGTGCATGATATATCCAGCCCACAGGCTGCGGGTTTGACAGCCCTGCTTTAATGGAAGGGCCTCTTGATTGTCTTGTTGGCACCTAGTGCTCTCACAAATGACTTGAGAGCTTATTGTAATGACCATGTGATGCTTGTGATTGTCACAAATGAGACTGGGAAATTTGGAGAGTGGAGAAGCTTGTGTAAACCTTGCAGTATGAATAGGGTATTTCCATTCTAAGTAACTTGCTCTGAAGAATAAGATCAATTGCCCTGGGGAAGCCATTGAAGCCTGGAAGCCTAATGACATTTGCTATAATCAAGTAAGAAAGAGTATATATATTGCAACAGAGGTGGTATTCAGCAGGTTCTGACCAGTTCTGGAAAACAGATAGCAGAAATTTTGAGTAGTTTGTAGAACTGGCAAATATCATGTCTGACTGGAGATTTTGCAGTATCCTGCCACGCCCACCAAGCCATGGCCATAGTAAAAAAATTTGAATCCCACCACTGTATTGCACATACTCCAAAGTTATCAAAAATGTTAAATGTGAGAGATTGTCTGCAATTTTGTGCTTCTATGAAATAACTCAAATAATGTATGTGTGATTTTTAATGTATGTTCTGAGATCTGGTCTATATTGATCAAATACATGAAGGATATGTAGAATTGTAGATAATAACATTCAATAAGTGTTGTGCTGCAAATAAACATTTAGATTGTTGCATGTCTTTCATTGTCATAAAACACATAAAACATCTAATTGAGGCTGAATTTTGCACATCTTGGTGCAGGTGAGGACAATGGTTGTACCCACTTCTTGGATTTAGTTCATATTGGAAACATTTCTTGTTTTCTTACTATAAACAAAAATCAAAACAACTTTTATATCATTCATTTTATGGCTATCACTGAATATCTGTTTTTAATATTTCAAGGACATGATTTTTGAAAATGATTACATATTTTCATGTTTAGTAGGAATACCGAGAGAAACATTTTTGTGTGAACATGCTATATGAAATAAGAAATGAACTGCCATAAAATATATTTCCTGTGAGAGATGAATATGTCTAAATCCCTTTTGTGTCACTTTAGTGACACATTTTTTGTCAGTCATTTTTCATTCCTTCCATTCTACAACTTGAATGCTTTCAAGTCCTCTGAGAGGACTTCTGCTTCCCAGTTGAAATATGCCATATTTATTGGGCTCGCCATGATAGCTCTATCACTTTGGTACAATACAAAGAAAACTCATTATTCACATTAGTCATTTAAAAACAGAACAGAATCTTGCAACATCAAAAGTTTGGTAATGGGACCATTCTGAAGTTGCAAAAAAGATCTTCTGCTCTTGAGATTATGATCATATAGGGAAACTATCAACTTGCAAATTATTTAATTTATCAGAGTTTATTGTCACAGAGAGAAATGTTCTTATAAATTCTATGCTTTGAGTCTCGCAAAATCCTTAGATGTCGGAGAAATAAACTTTTAAACTACATTAATAACATAGTGAGTGCCTGGAGTGAAAGGAAGCACTGCTATCTATTCCCAGTTAAAAATTAGGAATTTCATTGCTGAATGGTAAAATATCCCAGGTGACATGTATTTTTAGTGTTATTTCCCAGGTGACATGAGAGAAGAAGCAAACAAGCATCTTAGTATGGCTTGTTTCTAGGACAAACAAAAGAGATGTTTTTCCTACAGCTGTGTCATGGATAATAATAATTTATTAAATTTATATATAATCCAACTCCCAGCAACTTTTTTCAAGGTAAAAATACAGCTGCACATCTGAAGCCAGAAAAGAAGTAACACAGAAGTCAGAGACCTCTTTTCTGCCTGCCCTGTTCTTCTCTTCACTCATAGATTTCAGATTAGTTTTATTGATTAGTCATGTGAATGTATCAACAGGCAACAAAATCATACGTACAAAAGAAAGAATGGAAAATATTCTTGGTCTTCAGGCCTGTTTTGATTAATGATTGAAGAGAAACCATACCTAGAAATAGTGTTTGTAATTTGAACAGCCAAATGCTGAGGGATTTGTTGCTCTTCAAAGCACAATTTTGGTAATCTGTGTACATCTGTTGATTAGCTCATTTGCCAAATATATTATTTCGAAGGTTTTAGTCAGAATAGAGTTGGAAGAGACCGTGAAGATATTCTACTCCAACCCACTACTCAAGCAGGAAACCCTATATCATTTCAGACAAGTGGCTGCCCAGTCTCCTCTTAAGAATCTCCAGAGACTGAAGGACCCACAACTTCTGAAGGCAAGCTGTTCCACTGATTAATTGTTCTCACTGTTCGGAAGTTTCTCCTTAATTTCAGGTTGCTTCTCTTCTTGATCAGCTTCCATTCATTACTTCTTGACCTACTTTCTGGTGCTTTGGAAAATAAGTTGATCCCCTCTTCTTTGTGGCAGCCCCTCAAATACTGGAATACTTGCTGTCATGTCCCCCAGTCCTTTTCTCAAGACTATTCATATCTAAATCCTGCAATCGTTCTTCATATGTTTTAGTCTCCAGGCCTTTAATTATCTTAGTTACTGTTCTCTGCACCTTTTCCAAAGTCTCAACATTTTGTAATGTGGTGACCAAAACTGGATGCAGCATTCCAGGTATAGGCTTACTAAGGTGTTAAAAGCATTGCTAATACTTGAAGTGATTTTGATTCTGTATGTTCTGTATAAAATAGTTGGCTCCAAATAACTCATTCTGATTGGTTACTAAAAAACTAAAAGGGATTGGTTCAAAAAGGAACCAATCCTCGAAGCCGCACAAAGACGGAAAAATCAAATGAATGTCATTGGCTACAAGCCGGCAGATAGGAAAGTATAAAAGGGCTGTCGCGGCTTGAGC
>BHFT01039433.1:0-26897 GCA_004320025.1 Laticauda laticaudata | reverse complement strand
GTTGTTTTTCTTACTAACAACTAATTGACTTTTTACCGCAATAACATATCACTTTATAGCTGTTCTTTTCTCTCTTGTCTTTTTCTTTGGGATTAATTATTAATTGGTGAAAGGGAAGTAACAGGAAGCTAAAAATTGCATGGAGAATTAATCCAGAACATATGTTGGGGGAAATTGCCCAAGTAATTCAGAAAGAAAAACTCAGGCAGAGTTTGGAGTGATTGGAGCCTTCAACTTTGGGCAGTTGATTGGAGGTGCTTAAATTTCCCCAGCCAGGACAAGAGATAAATAGATTGGAGGCCAGAAACAGTAGCAGTCACAAAAATTGGCCATTAGAAGCTCAATATCCTTCAAAAGCTATAATTATCTGCCTCTAAATTTATTAGCCAATGCATTGCCTCCTATTGCACAGAAATTGCAATATTTATTTTTTAACAATTAAACATAAACACTAGGGCATATTTCAGCAGAATGAATTTTAAAATGCTCTTTGATTCTTCACATAAAAAAGCATTCTGGACATTTGGGAGATAAAACAGCTGAAAACAGCAATCAGATTAAAATGGGGATGATTATGAATGTATGATGAGATGGAGAGAGAAATGAGAAAGCTGTGAATTAACGAACAAAGGGGGTGGGGGAAGAGGAGCTGGCCATCGCGATGATACTGCGTGGCAATCTTGGAGTCTGAGATTGCCAGCTGAATAACTTTGCCCCTGGACGGTCCAAACGGACCTAAACCGTCCCAAAGATGATGGTGATATGTGAAGGCGTGTCTGTAAATCCCAGGGATATCACAAAGTCCCTGGTTGGATCCAGGAGAAGCCTTTTGCCAGCGGCAGAGAAGCAGCCCCAAACTGCTGAAGTTGGGCAGCTCCGAACGGAAAGGCTGAAGGAGAAAAGTGTGTTGGTCTGGTGAAACTGTTCTTTTATTACTCTAAGTTCTTAAAAAGGACTTCCAAAGGACACCCTAAAGCGGAAATAATCTTGTAAAGTTTTTGACAGAACTGAATAAGCGGCGCGTTTTTTAAACAGAAGTTGTCAAAGTAAGGCTTTGTTTTATGTTTTCCATGGTTGGATTCCTATTGTTGAATTTCCTGTGTGTATTCAGCATCTTGCTAACTGGACTGGTTTTTTCTTATATATATCCAGTTTATCCTCTTCTTTTCTTTTTGATTTTGTAATTATTTTAGGTTAGAGGCCTTTTGTAATCATTAGATTAGAGGCTCCTTAAGCTATACTCTTTTAAACTTTATTTACGGTTTTGTCTGGGAAAGGAGGGGGAGATTTTGAGAGTTAAGAAAACTATGTAACACTTGCCAACTAGAGGCTTGAAAATATCTTAGAGGAAGCTGAGAAGCAAGAAAAGCTCTGAATATTCTTTTTCTAAGGAACATTGTACGGGGATAAGATAGCAGGGAAGAGCACAAAAGAGTATTACTGCAGGTGTTCTTCTGGATTTCTAGCAACATTGAACTTGGCTTTGAAGTTTTGGAGAGAGCTATGACAAGAGCCTTGATAATTTAAATAAATGCATGTGTTTCTTTTTTACTTTCTTAAGTTGGGTCAACCGCCCCACCAGCTGTAGTGTTCATTTTTTCTTTTTAAAAACCTTTATTTTTGTAATATTTATCTTTGCTTTGTATTTTAAAAGGAAAGCCTCACAAAAAATTTTTTTCTTTCTTTCTTTGGATTTTTTTGTTTTTTTGATATGTTTTTTTATTAGAAAATTTTTCAATTGGATTAATGTTGAAGAACCTGAAGAATTACTTTTTAATTTTTTTTTGAAATCTTTTTTACTTTTTGCTCTGTTCAAACTTTTTTTTATTCTTCATCCTGTCCTTTCTATTCTAATTACTGATTGGATTAAGGTTAGAAGCTAAACCTGAAGAATTTTTTTCTCTCTTTATTTTTTTAATTATTGTTTGTGTTTTTCTCTTCTACCATTCTTATTTTTCATTTTGGATTATAATTGGCTATTTCATAATTATATAGGGTTTAGAAGAACCTGAAGATCCTTGAATTGTTTAAAATGGAGAGTAGTTTATAGCTTCTGCTCTTTCAACCTTCTAACTTCCACCTTCCCCACCATCTGGAGGGCAAAAACGTTCAATTCAGACAAATATTAAAGCAAGACAAAGATTAAGAAAGAGGTAACTCTACAGATTGATTATGCAAGGAATCCAAGACCTTAAAATAAAATCAGATACCACTGAAAAGAGAATGAGAAAATATTGAGCAACAGAACAGAGAAAACTAATGAAAAGTGGAGAATAATTCCAACTTAATGATGGTGAAGTTATGATGAGAGATTCCAAAAATTGAGAAGAAAGACAAACAAAGAGACAAGAAGATTGGAAATATTGATATCAGATAACAGTGGTTGAACAAGAAAAAAGTGAGATATTGAATGGGGAGATGGACAGATCAGAATTTTACTCAGATTTCCAAAAAACATTAGAGGAAAAAAAGGACAAATTTTAGCTGAGAATATGATAGGAATATTGGCTGAAGCTTTTGGAAATAAACAGAAGAGAAAACATGATGGATGTGAGGTAGACGAAGAAGATTATACCAAGTTTTTTACAAGCAATATGCAATGAGAAATAACTTTACCAAGAGAAGTTCAATATTAGAATTTACCAAAAAAAGCCATTAAACACAAATATTTCAAGTGAAAGAGAGAAAACATTTAATACAAAGGCAAAGAGATTGTTCGGTTTTAAAGCAAATACCCAGAAGAGTGAGCAGAGTATGAGAAGACAATATCGAATTTTGACTATTTAATGCTATTGAAAAAAGAGGTGAATTATAGATGGCTAATCCAAAAGGGTAATGTTTTAACATGCGCAAGAACAGAGATATATAATGATTCATCGAGAAAGCAGAATTATTCTATGCCAGAATTTTCTTGGAAGACCGCAGAGGAGGCAGAAAAAGAGATTTCACTATTGAATTTCAAGATGACCAAATGCGAGACTGAAAAAGAGGTGCAGTAGGTGGATCAGTGAGATTAATAGAACACATTTTTCACAGGATTAGAGAAACTAAAATGTTGATTATAAATTTAGTCGACAAGAAAGTACATATTAAAAAACAATTTGAACAATTGTGGATACAGCCAAAAATTAGGGAAAAATATTTCTTCTTTTGACTCAATGTAAGAAAAGAGAGTGTGGTTTTATATATCAAAGAGAACCATTCAGCGCAAAATTGATTTTTATTACTGATGAAACGGAAGATTATTAATGGTGAAATAATGGACAATAATACGAAAACCATTCTGTGATTGCCAATTTATCTCTGAATGATAAGGAATTCTATAAAAAATTACACTATGAAAATATTGAAACTGGACTATGTCAATATAGTTATGATGGAGATTTCAATGGAATTGTAGACAATAAACTGGACTATATAACAACAACAACAAAGCAAAATAGGAAGACATTCCCCAAATTCTTTTTTAAAAATGATAGTATGAAATAATTAAAAAGATATATTGAGAAAAAGAATGTGAAAACCAAACAATACACTTTTACTCAAATAGACATTTAACATGCGTCCAAATAGATATGATTTGGACTTCAACAGAATTATATCTAATATTCAAGAGAAATAAAATATTCAAAACAAGTACTTGGCAGACCATAACCAATGACATTAGAGTGAGAGAGAGGACAAAAAAGAAGATCGAAATGGGATGTTAAATATACTATTCTAAAGGAGAATAATTTTTATTACAGTGGATGGAGAAAGGAATTGGTTTTTTTCTTTAGAGAAAAATAAAAAGGAAGATCCTTCAATTCAGATGTTATGGGGACACAATGAAGGCCATATGTAGAGGCCTTGATATAGGACTATCAAGGAAAGGAACATTAGGAAAAGGCAAGCCACAGAAGCTTTAGTAAGATTAGTATTAAAGACTGAAAAAGAACTACAGAAAACGCCACAGGGAAAAAACATGAAGCTAAAACTGGATTACAATTAACATAAAATAATTTTAATAGAGAAAGAAGAACTAGCACAGAAAAATCAGAAGTTGCTGAACTGAGAAAGGAAAAAGGAAAAACAACTGAGAAAGGAAAAAAAGAATCAAGTAAATACCGGCAGCTTCATCGATGATCAAGGTCAAGTTTTGTCACAGCAATAAAGAGAAGAAGGTAATCATTCGAGACTTTTATTGGGAAATTATATGAGCAGAGAATATTGATGGAGGAAAAGAATTAAAAATAGTATTTACAGAATGCCAATCTACCTAAGATAACTTAAAGAAACTGAAAAAAAGTTAGAAAGCAATATAACCATGATGGAGTTAACTGAAGCACTTAAGAACAAAATTAATGGGAAGGCACCAGGCCCAGATGGACTTCCAGGCAGAATTCTATAAAACATTGCAAGAATCGCTAAAACGTTCCCATTCGCTAGAAGTCATGAATGAAGTTATGCTAAAGAAGAGTGTGCGCGAGATGGTCAGAACCATATTACACTTATTCCAAAAGAGAAGAGGACTGATTCATTACAAATTAAGAATTATAGACCCATTTCTTTATTAAATGCAGATTTATAAAATCTTTCCTTCAATATTGGCAGAGAGACTCAAAAAATATTTAAATAATTTTATCTCATCTTTGACCCAAAGTGGATTTCTGCCAAAGAGACAAAGTATAAGATAATATGAGGAGTAATATTGGAAACTTTGGTAATATTATGAGGTCACCCGAAAAAAAACGAAAATGGCTTTGATATTTTTAGATCAACAAAAGGCATTTGATAATGTGAAACTGGAGATTCATGTTATTTATTTATTAGAATAGGATGGGCTTTTCCAGAAAATTTATTCAAGCAATTACAAGCCGTATATTATAAACAAATGGCAAAGGTAATGATAGGGCTTGAGAATTTACAGACTATCAATATAAGAAAAGGTACAAGACAAGGTCTGCCCTACTATCACTTTGTCTATTGATACTACTCTGGAAAGTATTAAATCAAACATTAAAGATTGAAAAGTGTTATAAAGGAATGAATTAAAGGAGAATTTAAATTGCAAGCTTTGCGGATGACTTTTGGCTTCTTATGTTTAGAAGACCCTCTAGACAACAGCACCAAAACTATTGAAAAAGATAGAAGGCAGTATGGTTTAAGGTGGCCGGCCCTGAAAAATAAACAAAGACAAGGACAGATTTTGACAAAGAACATGTTATTAAAGACAAAAAGAAGAATTGGCAGATGTACTGGAAAATTCAAGTTATGGAATAAGATTGGGGATACATTTGACCAGCAGAAATATAGTACATTAAAAGAGAGACAATTACATTTAAACTTAAACAAACAGATAGCACTAGACTTGACGAAATGGGAAAAACCTTACAATTGTCAACAAAATAGGAGGAATTTCAACAATCAAATGAATATTTTAACCCAGAATTCTATTAATTGTTTCAAACAATTACCACATTAGGCTTGGAATAGGACTATTTTGAAGATTTAAACAAAATTGTGTTGTAATATATATGGCAAGTAGAAGCGAGAATAAGGTAAAAATCTTACAAGATTCTAGAATTAGAGGATGATTTGGTCTGCCCTTAATTAGGGAGTTGTACTACCAAGCTACAAACTTGACATGGTTAAGGAATGGAATAACATTAGAAATATTAGATTGTTGACAGTAGAAGGAATAATTGTTGTTGGGGTGGCATTGCCTTTTATGTGGTATAAAGGAACTAAAATACAGGGTTATTTTAGAAGACATCATATACGGGGTCTCTTGTGGTTTAAAATTGGGAGAAGATTAAAAGACAATGTTATTTGAAAATGTCTACCTGGATACGATATAACAAAGATTTAAAAATAAATTTGACTGTAAACGTATTAACAGCAGCTAGGACTGTATTGCTAAAATTGGAAAAATGAGGAAAATACCAAATTGCAGGAGGAAATTATCAAGAAAAAATACTGGAATGTGCTGAAATGAGTGCTAAACAATTTTACAAATATTGGACCTTTTTTATAACAATGGTAGATACAAAATATAGTTATAAATATGTTAGAAATTATAGAAATAATGAATATATAAAGAGTATTTTCTTTTTTAATATTATTATGACATATATAAAATGTTTTTAAGATGATGTGGAAGGACTACATGGAATTGTTTATAAAATAAACTAAAGTATAGCTATCTTGCAATTATGAATGAATAAAATTATAGTTCAAATGAGTTGATTAATAATAATGCTAGGAGTATTCAATTTCTGATATAATAATACTGGGATATTCAATTCTGATAATATGAGTTATTATGTAATGTAACTGTAATTGAGACTATGAAATTAATGCACAAAAAATTTGTAAACCAACCGACACACTTTTTGTATACTTTTGGAAGAAATCAATAAAACTTATAAAAAAAAAGAAGAAGAACAAAAAGGGAACGGGTAGGAGGAAACTCTCTGTCCCTAATCCTCTTGCACTTAAGAATTAGCAACCATCCCAGATTTATACATTTCTTTAGATTAAATTGAGTATTTCTACTTCAGATAGTCAAAAATTATATTCATGCAGCACTCTATTGACTTCCCTGTCAAGTTCTCCTGGTAATTTAAAGGACACTGAACAGCATGGGAGGAAGAAGGCTGAGATTTAAAATTTCACCATCATTTTATCATTTTGTGAATAGAAAGATTTCAAATAATATTGGAGAAGATCTTTTCAAGACACTCCTGCTGTATTCTCAACACACAAGAAAGGAGGACCATGAAGTTCGTGTTTCGGGAAAAGTATTTATGGAACAGAATAAACACAAGCAAGCAGATGGCCTGGAACATGCAAATTCATTTAGCAATTCTTTCCTTCCACTGAAGCAATGCTAAACAAAGAGTTTTCAAGGTAGATGAGAATAGCTAGCAAGTTATAAGTGAGGATGGGAATCTGATTAACACACTTATGCCCTTCCTGTGGAAAGGAACAGGAGAAAATTATTTATGAACTAAAAAAATAAAATAAACCATCCTATGTTCTTCTACTACCAAATTTCTTTCAGTATGATTGCTATGAAAATATTACATCATAGCTCCTACCATTTTTCCCAAAAAATAAGACTCAGTCTTATATTTTTTTGGTTGCTAAAATAAGCACCAGGGCTTATTTTCGGGAAGGTCTTATTTTTTTCAAAGCCGCAACGGAGCAGGAGGCAAAGGGGAGTGGAGGAGGAAGCGAGACAGTGGGGGGATAGAAGATGAAGTGATGCACTGGTGCCGTGGCCATTAAGTGAGATGGTGAGGGAGGTGGAGGATGAAGTGAGGCAGGTGATGTGGAGCTGCCCCATGTGCCCTGCACCAGCTTACCAGAGTGCCCCACACCCAGGCCATCAATGTGCTGACAACTCCCTTGCCTCATGGTGGTGGCTCCAGCAGCCCCATGCAGATTTTCTGCCATAACAGAGAAGAAGGCTGAGTGATGCACTATGGCTACTAAGCAGTAGTCCCACAATCTTCTTTTGTTGCCCTACATGCAGCGGCGGTGAACGGAGCTGGATAGCAGATTAATGAAGGGGTGCTTTTGAAATTAGGTGATAGAGAAGATTCCAGAGAATACCATGGACAACTGAAAAAAACTAACCAATGGATCATTAACTAAATCAACACAGAGTTCTTCCTCAAGGCACAAATAACCAGGCTCAAATTATCCCATTTCAGACAATTTATGCTAAGATTGACTAAGTTATAGTGGCAATGGGTGTGCCACTGGAAGATCTGAAAGGAAATGTTCTGGGCAGATCATCATAGAGGAAAAATGATGCAGAACAAAAGCAAAGAAATGAGCTAATTTTGCTATAACTTCAGTACCTGAGACACAATTATGCATTGGATCCATGAGATGTAGATTTGGGCTTGGTTTGATTAGTTGTTCAGCAATTAACTTCCTCATGGAAAATATTGGAAGGAAGGTGGAACAGATAAAGAAAAAGTCTCAGGAGAGATTAGCCAAAAAGTGCCTTTCAAATCAAAACTTTTACATCCTTTCTGAATGATTTAATTGCTCTTTCCTGAATTTCAGTAAGCAAGTCATATTCATCAAAACTCCACAGTACAGTACTAAAACAGAAAGCTGTTCTGTCTATGGAATATTGGATAATATCAGATAGTGATTAGTAGGACACAGCTTATTTTTGGTTCATAATTTGATCTTATTTCAAAATAATGCTCTTCCCTGTCTTATTGGGACCAATCAAGTGACTGGTTTGATTCAGAGGTGGTATTCGGCAGGTTCTGACCAGTTCTGGAGAACCAGTTGTGGAAATTTTGAGTTCAGAAAACCGGCAAATACCACCTTTGACTGGAGATTTTATAGTATCTTTCCTCTGCCATGCCCACTAAGCCATGCCCACAGAACTGGTAGTAAAAAAAAAAATGGAATCCCCAACACTGCTTTGATTGTGCTGCTGCTGCCTATGGTAAGCTGCCTAGAGTCACCTGTATGTGAGTTGGTCAGCCACATAAATTTGTTAAATAAATACACACCACCTGCCCTTAGACCTTCCATGTCTCCAAAAACACTAATGTTTTGATGTAAATAAATCTGATCTGATTCTGCCAGAAGATAATTACTATTTTTTGCCTTTAAGTAACAGCATCTTATATTGAATAGGCCAAAGCTTTGATCTGGACTGCTTGTTTCCAAAACAACCAACCAAATAAAACCATGAAGGATCCCTTTATTCAATGGTAATTTTCTAGGGTAAACTTTTTACATCTTTTAGCAGCATCCAGAAAAGGAATACACCATGCTACTAGGCATCTTATGGAGGCCGAGATCTTCCAGAAACCCAGATAAATATTCCATACTTCCATCTGGATTGCATATCCCTGTAACTATTTGGGGAGATAATTTGCAAGGGTTTTATTCGGGAGGTAGGGAAACTGCCCCAGGTTGATGCTAGAAGGTGAGAAGTTACTTGACTGGCCACAATCATGGTTAGCAATCACCTTGTCAATCAACTTAATATGCTGCAATTGTAGACTTTAGATGGTAAAACTCAATTACAAAGGAAATGCTACATTTCTGCCATGGATCATCACACATCACCCCTCATGTAAAGAGTAAAGGAGTCTCTCTGGATTTTGCTCCACTAGTTGTTGCTGACAGTAGGGGGCAGCGCTCCTCTCTGTTTCGAGGGCCATTGAACCAGCATTGTTCAAAAACATTTCCACAGTCATGTGGCCGGTATGATGTTATTGTTACCTTCCCACCAAAGTGGTACTTATTTGTCTACTCGCTATGTGCTTACAAACTTCTAAATTGGCAAGAGTTACGGTGAGGACAGGAGGTCATGCCATTGAATGAAACACTCAGGTTTCAAACATGGGCTCTCAGCTTTCCAGCCAAACAAGCTCAGTATCTTAACCTCTGACCTATCTCACTGCCCCTCATGTATGCATTACATTTTTATGCTTATCTCCCTCAACAGAAGTTTGGACTACTAGTTTGCAAAAGAACTTGAAATTTATTGACATTTCATGTAGATCTCATTCTTAGTCACAATGAAACCAAAATGACAGAATGTGCATGGAAGTAAATAAAAAGCAGAATTTATACTGAAATATATTTCATCACTTATTTCCTTCCCCCCACCCCATTCCTGTGCATACTTAGGACATTGAAAATATACTGCCATATTCATGTACAATCAAGTAAATTTTGTTTTGTGTTAATCCTTTCATTATCACAGGGAACATTGCTTAATGCTGCTAAATTTGCCATTTTAGCACTCTTGTCTCATTCATGAAAGATCTTATAGAAATTTAAACAAAATTCATTTGATTTAGTTGAACAGAGTAATACTTCCTTCCTAGTAGTTATTCAAAAAAACAATGTTGCCACACCAAAGACTGGATGATAAAATTATGGAGTTTATATTAATGCTGCATGTAGGTCACCTATTGGGAGGAAAAGAGGGGGGACATGGACAAAAAAGCCAAGGAAGGGTTGGTTCTTGCTGTGGCTGCCTTATGCCAAAACTCATTGTTGGTAGTATGCAGTATTGTTCTTTTAACTACTGTTCACTGAAGTTCTTCTCCTTTGACCAACTTATTCTTCCAACTGTAGAAAATTTACTTTCCCAGTACTTTTGAATCCTATTCCAGATAGATTTTTTTTTTACTCCTCTCCTCAAAAATCAAGATAATGTGTAAAAAGAAAGGGGGGTAGTTGATTGCAGAAGTACAGCTGCTCAGGGGTGAGATTCTACCAGTTCACACCTATTTGAATGTCATTACCATTCTAAGTGTTTTGTTCGGAAAACACACGAGGTAGACCGGGTTCCAACAACAAAAGGCTTTATTTACACTCAGTCAGTAACAGGAACATTTGGCCTGCAGCCGAGCGCAGCCTTTTTACAAGCAGCTGGCCTGCCTGCTTGTAGCCTACTGGCAGGTTGCTTTAAATTTGCCACCTTCAGCAGCTCTTTGGATTGGTTCCTAGTGAACCAATCCAATGCTTAGTTTCTTAGCCAATCAGATTTTGTAGATTTGAGTCACCCATTTACATATAGAACACCCCTCCCTCTCTTAGTTCAGTCCCTACGTGGTGATTTAGTCTCGCAGGTAGGTGGGGCTTTTCCGAGCTTGACTGGACTGCGCGGTTCATTTTTAGCGAAGACTTCGACTGGTTCGGATGGGGCTGCTGGTGCTCTCCGTCCTCCTCCCTGGAACCGTCTGGAAGGGTGAGTCAGCCATTTTACCGCCGCCTGAGTTGCTTTAGGCCGGCGGTCTTGCCGCTCCTCCCTTTCTCCAGGCAGGTCGAGCTTGCCTGGCTGGCCCTTCCGATGGGCTCTTTCCACGCAGACTTCTCAAACAGTGAGTCTTTTATTTGCTCTTTTTGAATTATATGTTTCATTGGCTTTGGTTTTAAAAGGTCTTTATTTACTTCTCCGCTTTCCCCCCCACCTTGGTTTGCAATTCGTCGGTTTTGTCCGGCGAATGGTTGTATGTCTGTGGTTCTTTCTATAAATCGGGATCGAAGCTGGTCTATGTGCCGCTTCCATTCCTGCCATCCTCTACTGTTAAACGGTAGGATTTGGGCCTGTGATTTGAGTACATCTGTCCTGGTAGCCATAACGGTTCTCCTGTGAAATTTTTAGCGTATACCAAATCGCCTATTTCGATAATTGTCTAAACCTAGTATAGGACTCTGGGGGTTTTCTGGAGTAAATTTGGGTGTAACCTATCAAGGTGTGATCTTAACTTACGCCCCATAAGTAATTCGGCTGGGGACTTATTGGTTACAGTACTGGGCGTTATGTGCTGAGGGTGAGCAAACGGTTTTATTCTGTTGAGCATCTCCGGCGTCCATTCTTTCTAAACCTCCTTAGTAAACCGGATCATCTTCGTCAGCCCTGCCGTTCGCAGCCGGGTGGGCCCGGCGCGGTTAGGCGCTGTCTTTGCTAGGGAGGCTAGGTATTGCTCAAATGTATGCGGTCAGCTGTGGCCCATATCGGAGACAAGAACTCGGTAGACCATGGGTGGCAAAAAGGTTTGTCCAGTTTTTTAATTACAGTTTCTGTTGTCGTTGTTTGGCATAACTTTACTTCAAGCCAATTAGAGTAGGCCACAACGACAATCAGAAAGGTATGTCCTTGGTAGGGCCCCGTCGAAGTCAAGTGTGAATTCTTGACCCAGTCCCCGGAGGGTTTCCCAGTCTTAACGGGTGCTTTTGGTGGGGACGGTCTAATTCCTGGCACGGTTTGTTGCACGCGTAGCTTACCCAGTATTCCTATGTCCTTATCATACCGGGCCACCACACATAACTTCTACTTCTGGCAAGGCTTTCATCTTAATTATTCCCGGCGTGACCTTCATGTAAAACCTAAGTACCCTGGGTTGTAATTTGGTTGGAATGACCACCCCCGATCACCCCACACAAACACCCTTTTTGGAATCGAAAGTTCAGTCTGTCTGGACCGGAAAGGTTAAAGCTTTCAGTTTTTTGGTTCTCCAGCCAGCCTTTACCTACCCAGCTAAGAACGCGGGCGTCAAGTAGTCTTTCGCGTGGCTCTGGCGACATCATAAGCTGAAATGGGTAGATCGGGGCAAGTCTCAATTTGTAGGTTTTGTCATCGCTGGTGCCGGGTCTTCATCAGTTGCTTGGTAAGGGTGCTCTGCTCAAAGCGTCCGCATTGGGAAATTTGTTTCCGCTGAGCGATGTGTTCAGAGTGTAGGCTGCAGGAATAGGCTTGCTAGGAATCTCTGACCATCTGAAGTCATGGGACAGTATATATAGGCGTTGGCTTGTTTCCCGCCAAATCCCCAATACGGATTTGTGATCCGTTGTGATTTGAAAAAGTCGCCCCGTATAAGTACTCGTGGAAGCGTTTTAACTCCAGCGACTATTGCTAGGGCTTCCCTGTCCAGTTGGCTGTAATTTCGCTCGATTTTGGATAGAGTCCTAGAATAATATGCGAGCGGGTACTTCTCTGCCATCAGGAAGTGTGGTGGCTCAGGATGGCACCTACTCCCGTATGGTGAGGCGTCGCAGTTCACTTCTAATGGCAGTGTGTTGCTAAATGGATGAGAACGTTTGTTGATGTTAACAAGCTTAATATTTGGGAAGGCTTCTCTTTTTTGTAACCCAAGTCCAATTTGCCTTCTTGTCTAACAGACGGTTGCACACGTTTCTGCTATAGTGGCCTGTTTGGCAGAACACATTATAAAAATTTAATTCAGCTAAAAATGGCTTGTATGTTCGGTTTTGTTATCTTCTGGTTCAGGTGCTTCTCTGATGCTTAACTTTTTGTCTGTGGGGTGGACTACCTCTCTCCGTCTATTAGATAGCCCAGGAATTCGACGCATTTTTATTAGGCAGGCACTTTCTTTTTTACCTTGAGGCCAGATTCCCGTAAATTTTGTTAATCTCTTTGAGTCTGTTTCTTATTCGAGTTTCGTCTCTGGCCGAGATTAGGACATCGTCAAAATAGGGAACACTCCTTGTATGCCCATTTTAGGAGGCGTTCCATCAAACTCTGGAAAACGCCTGGGGCCACGCTTACTCCAAATTGGAGTCCGGTGACATTTAGAATGCGCCCTTATGTGACGACAGTCTGTGCTTCTGCTGTTTCTGGTCCACTAGGAGTTGTTGATAGGCTTGTGCCAAGGTCGAGGTTTTGCAAAAACTTTGCCCTTTCCAGAGAGTGAAGCAAATCGCGACTACTGGCAACCGGAGGTATGCGCTTGGTTGTAAAGCGTGGTTCAGGGTAGCCTTTAGTCACCACAGATTCTATGGACCCATCAGGTTTTATGGGGTGACAATAGGCGTTTCCCACTTGGCATGGTCCACAGGTTCTAGCACCCCCTGGGCTATTAGTTTGTCTAGCTGTTCCTCTATCTTGCCTTAGTGCAAAAGGGAACTCGCCTGGCTTTTGTTCTTGTGGGCTATTTGGGGGTCTAGACTAAAAGAAATGGGATTTCCCCGAACTTGCCAAGTGAGCCGTCAAAAACGTCTGGAATTCACGGATGAGGTCGTCTTCCCACGCGGTTGTAGTCACTCGGTCATCCCCGGTCTTCCCGAATACCACATGGCGCGAAACCATTCAATGCCCAGGAGGCTCGTCTGTTTTGGTCGACTATAGTTCAGCGCAGCATTTTGACGTGTTGTTATGGACGACCCCGAAAATGTCCCATGCCGACTACAGGGATTCGGTTTCCCTGGTAGTCTTTTGAGGATTGAAGGTTGCTTTGTGTAATTCTTTGGTTTTGATGTCTGGGACTAGCTGTTTTATTGTGTCCCAGGATACCATAGAAGGAAGGACCGTGAGTCCATATCCATTCTTGCAAGGGCTTCCCTTCTGATTTTTACAGTAACGTTTAACCTTTCTTCCACTTTCCGTCTGAGCGCTCTCTAATTGTGACAGTTTGTGTGTAATGTGGCTCGCTTCTCTTGTTAGCCACTTTCTCGTCAGCGTGCGTTTAGGCGCTCACGCTTGTATTGGGGAATTTCAGCGTGCTCGTGTAGGGCTATAGTTGTTTGCTGTTCTGCAGACCTTTTCGCATACTGCCCTCGTTTCTTGCAATCGCCTGCAAGATAGCATCGAGAATCTGACATTCGGCTCGGGTCAATGGTTCCTCCGCAGGCCGGACCGCATCTCCCGCCATGTCCTTCTTTCGCGGCTCTTTTTTTGTTTGTGAATAAAGCGGATGGATCTCGTCATCTTTTCGCTCAACTCTGATTGCCCTCTCCGACTCTTCATCTAGTGGGTGGTGCTGTAGGCTGCTTTCTGTCTTGTGCCCCTTGGGGGGCGGGTTTTTTTTGTTTTTTTTTTTCTCGCCGTGGTGTTCCGGTCGAATCGCTTCTTCATTGTGACCGGCGCACTTTTCTTCGGTCGGCGGCCGTGGCTCCGCGATGGCTTCTGTTATGGGTGAGGTAATATATGGGCCTTGTTGAGTAATTTACTCTCAGATATCATCTTTAGCCCCAACCACCACACGATCCCTCATCGCTTCAGGATCGCATGTTCAGAAAATCACAACTCACTCGGCCTATTTACTCAAAGCATTTGCAACGAAATCGGCAACGTCTCTCCCTCTCTCTGGGTCTCTGCGCGTTAAATTCGTGTGTTGCTTTATTAGCATTGACACGCACCGGAGCTGTAGGTCTCGCTTTGAGAGATTCTTGCAATTCTGGCACACGTTAGTTGTTTTAACGTTCTCGGGGCTTCGCAAGGGCTTTGCCATCTGAACACCGTTGTTCTGGCAGTGGGTTAGGAACAAGCTCGCTTGCGGTTGCTCGAATGTCTTCCAGTTTCATTTTGCTCTCCAAAATACTTTGGAAGCGGCTCTGTAAATGACTCCCAATCGCTTCTTCCGTTAGGATTGGAAGGGTGCGGGCGTGCGTAGTTTCCAGACATTCTTGCTGGCCGCGTGGGCTGCTTAGTGCACCGATGTGCAGGTTCGCGTTCAGGATGATCCCATCCTCGTCGCCCAGTGTGTTTGTTCGGAAAACACACGAAGCGACTTAGACCGGGGTTCGCAACAACAAAAGGCTTTTATTTTACATCCCACTTCCACAGTAAACAGGAACATTTGGCTCGCAGACCGCCGAGGCCAGCCTTTTTATATCAGGCTGAGGCCGCGCCTGCCCTGACTGTAGGCCTAATGGCAGTATGCTTAAATTTGCCGCCTTCAGCCAGCTCTTTGGATGGTCCTTAGGAAAAGGCCAATTCTCAGTGCTTAGTCCCTTAGCCAATTCAGATTTGTCGACTTTGGAGTCACCCATTGTTACATATAGAAACATAAGAAGTTGGGGGGGAAACCCAAAGTTTTGAGAAGATTAACGGCCTAATCCTGTACGGAAGGCAGGAAGGAAACATTCTCGTGTTGCTTACAAAAACTAAAGGGCCGTCTCCTAAACCTGATTACATTCTTGGCAGACGTGAAGACTTCCTGTCCAGGAACTCTCTGGAGTTTCTTTTCTCACCTCCTTCTGCTGATTCTTTGCTCGTGTGGAGGTGACCCAACCATTCAAAGTTACAATGGCACTGAAAAAAGTGACTTATGACCATTTTTCACACTTACAACAGTTGCAGCATCCCCACAGTCATGAGAGGCCAGGTGAGGAGATGCGTACCTTGATGTGAGTGATACTGAGTTGGCCACACCCAGCCAATAACATGACCACCAAGCCACGCCCACCACAATTTTGAATCCCACCCCTGCAGCTGCTATCTTTATTTTTCAACCACATATATACACATACAGTGTGGATGCTGCTGTTCCAAGGAAATGAATGAGTGACCGAAGTGGAACAGCTCTTATCTTGAGGCTGTCATTGAACCATGTTAGAACAACAGGGAAAATAAGAGCAGAAAAAAGATGATGCCTTAATGCTATGGTTAAAGACAAGTGGGAACCCAGTTATCCAATTCCTGGCATGTCATTTCCTCACCTGTGTTCACAGGTCTGTCAAAATTTTAAACTAAAACGTCCACTAAGGATAAAATAATAGAAAGTGATGTGCTTTCCTCTTCATTCTCTAGAAAAGCAGATACCACTTTCTTATTGAGCTTGAATGCTGCTGATAGCACACTTTTCTTTTACTGTGTCATCTCCATTTAATGAATATTAAAACATCTGCTTATAACATCACAATACTGAAATACTATTTTCACATAGGAGTGGAGAGGGAATGTTGCTTTTTCATATGCATGATTTTCATTTCTAACAGTAGTTTAAAGAGAACTTATAAAACTGAATGGGAAGACATTTTTCTGCATGAACATTCTTGAAAGCTACTGGCAGCTTTATGCAAGATAATGCCCACAAAGGCAGTGAAAGTCTACATAACCTCTATAACTGTCTGGTTTGGTTCTGCAACCCAACAGGACAGACAAAGACTTCAGAGGATAATGAGGACTGCAGAAAAACAATTACTACCAACCTGCCTCCCATTGAGGACCTGTATACTGCAGGAGTCAAAAAGAGGGCTGTGAAAATATTTCCAGATCCCTCGCATCCCAGACAGAAACTGTTTCAACTCCTTCCCTCAAAACAATGCTATAGAGCACTGCACACCAGAACAACTAGACACAAGAACAGTTTTTTCCCAAACACCATCACTCTGCNTGCACTACTATTACTATTAATCTTTTCATCACTCCTTATCACCCATCCCCTCCCACTTGTGACTGTATGGCTGTAACTTTGTCACTTGTATCTTTACAATTTATATTGACTCTTTCCTAGTATGATTTGATTGCTTATTGTACCCTATGACTATCATTAAGTATTGTGCCTTATGATTCTTGACGAATGTATCTTTTCTTTTATGTATACTGAGAGTATTTTCACCAAGACAAATTCCTTGTGTGTCCAATCATACATGGCCAATAAAAATTTTAATTCTTCTTTTAAATAATTACAACCCAGTCCTAATCACATAGTGTATATCAAAAAGGCAAATCTTAATACATTCAACTGAGCTAATTGTGTCTATTTATTCTTTAGCTAAGTCAAACAAATAGGCAGATAAAATAGATTTAGCCAGACAAATAGATTTACAAACTTCTTTGTATTAAGAGCAACTCATAACTAAAGCTTTGTTCAAGGTAATCAAACCTGATTACCTAGCAACAAGAGTACGAGCAACAAGAGTACTATTTGTATATTAACTGCAAGAAGATATGTTACAAGGTATAAAACTATTCCCAAATTCATGGCAAGAGCCAGTATGGTGTAGTGGTAAAGACACCAGTCTAGAAACTGGAAAACCACCAGTTCTATTCCTGCCATGGATATAAAGCCATCTGGATGATTTATGGTCAATCATTCTCTGTCAACCCTAGGAAGGAGGCAATGGCAAATCACTTGCTAAGAAAACTGCAGGGACTTTTCTAAGTGATCAAAAAGAATCAACACTGACTTGAAAGTACACAAAAATGTTGTGACACACTTTTACTCTGCTGATCACCACATTCTGCAGTAGGTCTTATGTTCAAATTGTTTAATTGGGTTAACTAAAGCTTTGCATAAAGCAGATTAAACAAAAGTTATGTTAGGCCAGGGCTGTCAAACTCCCAGCCCATGGGCTGAATATGTCATGTGTTGGCCACAGCCATGCCTGGTTTAGCAAAGGGGAAAAAAGTCCTGATATGCCACATTATGCCACTGTGATGGCACAAGTTTGACACCCCTGTGTTAAACAAAACACACTCATTTGCAGCCACTGTCATTCCAGTTATAAATGTTTATTCCTTTTCTCCTTCAAATGAATTTTTTAATGAAAAAAGAAAGGGAGAGATTTGGAGAGGTCCACAGTCTGTCAGATAGTTTGGGATTACAGCTCCCAGAATGCTCTGACTGATTAACAGTTCTAGGGACTGATAACTCAGCATATCAGACACAAGAACAACCCAATGTATTCTAGGGCATATTCTGAATTCTTGACTAATGCTTCATCAGAGCTGAGTAAAGGAATTCTGTGACAGAAAAATATGAGATTCAATGGCAGCATTTTCTGAATAAAAATATAGTTTCCAATCATAAGAGTAATAGTTTGATTTGAAGTCTGCATTGGTCAGGTTCCTTGGTGACTACTGTACCAATTCTGAGTACACCTTTGGAAAAGGATCATTTAGAGAAAATGTGCAAAAGCAGCAAGGATCATCAAAAAACATAAAATCACATCCTACAATGAGAGACAGAAAGAACTAAAGGTTTTTCCTTTAGAAAACTTGATTAAGGGTAGATGTGGACAATGCTTTAATTATCTGAAATGTCATCACACAGAAGAAAGATCTGTGTACTATTTACCTCACAAGACTATATTCTATATGGAATCCATATTGTAACAAGGGAAATATTTGGCCTTTTAATAGTTTTGATAGTGCAAATTTACTGCACATTTTAGCACAAATTTGTATTAGTTGCCAAATGACTTAGAAATTAACTCCACATTTTTTTCCATTCTCGAACCATAGTATCATAGCAACGTATCGTATATCATTGTTTTTAAAGTGGTATTTCTCATCCTTGGCAATTTTTAGATATGTGGACTTCAGCTGCCACCCTTGCTGACTGAGGGAGTTGAAGACCATACTTCTAAAAGTTGCCAAGGTTGAGAAACACTAGGGTACTGATTGGAAGACATCTTGCCCAACTCTCTGCCTAGGGCAAGAATTCACTACTAAAATATTACTAAAAGATGATCATCTAGCACAGGAGAATCTATCACTTCCCAGGACAGTCTTGTACTGGTAAATTGCTCTGAACAGTTGGATTTGTTTCTGAATGTCCAATCAAAATTTGCTCCTTTGTAATTTAAATCTACCTAGACTTTTCCTGTGCATCAGAAACCTTTTGAAAGTACCAGCAGGAGATTCCCTCAGGCCTAGAGTAGCATATTATATATATACAGTGTTATGTGTGTAATATACATACATACATACATACATACATACATACATACATAGATATACATACACAGACACATACACACACACACACACATATATATATATATAAATATATATACACACACATATATATACTGAGGTTTTCGTGGGTATTTATATGTGGATCTTTGGTTATTCGGGTTTTCTCCTATGTAGAATTGGAAGTATCTTGGCAACATTTCAACGAAATCTCATTCATCATATTCAGGCTTGTGTCTGAATATGGTCCATGTGCTTCTTGGAGAAGCACAAAGCCTCTGAGAAGCACAAAGCCAAAGACACAAGCCTGAAGATGACGAATGAGATTTTGTCGAAACGTTGCCAAGATACTTCCAATTTTATGGGTCTTCTCCTGTATAAGATTGAATCAATCTTACACAGGAAAAGACCCAAACATGCCAAGACCTGCATATCTGTCCCCAAAAATCTATGAACACACACACACACACACACACTCAATCTGCAAGAGACAGGCTGAGCCAGGGGAAGTCAAGTAGGGAATTAATCTGGAATCCCTACATGGGCACAAGAGAGGGAAGTCAGACATACACACCATGAATGTCATTGAACTTTATCTAGTCTTACCCAATTAGTCAGTCTGAGAAATTCAAGTGCCTGTGCTTGAGTAATAAAACAGTTCATTGAACTCTTCATATGTGGAACTGGTTGTTCACATCTGAAACAATCAAAAGTTATATCTTCTGTTAAAAGGCCACTATTGAGTTCTGAACTAAACTGCAAGGAAAAATATATTACAGACACTAAGGACTAATGCAAGGATCTGAAGGATATTCATCTTAGAGTATTAAGATTAATTTAATGACAAATATTTTTTTAAAAAGCATATTTATTACTCATATTATTCAGAATTCTATAATCTTAGACATTTTTAACACATAAAGAGATGAAACGTCTTTTCTAGATTTGATCCAAAGAACTGCAAAGCCCTAATTAGCACATAATTATATTCACTACCATGAAAAGCTCCTCCTGATTATTTCTGCATATTAAACAAGTGGAAATAAATATGGTGTTCTCCTTTCTTCTCCCCACTCCCCACCTCCTATTCTTTTATTAATTCAGTTAGGGTTTTTTAAATACCATAAATCTTTCATAGCAGGATTCAAGGTCACTTCTGTGATCTTGTTGCTGGCCATCAATGCAAGGGTTACCACACCAAGAAAGGACTTGCTGGCAAATGTAACTCAATTGTTTGCATTGTGACTGTGCAGTTCATCTTCCTACTTCATAAGATGGTAAAACTGAAACAGCTGTGATCTGAACTGCTTGAGGAAAAAGCTGAGCAATGACCGAAACTAAATACTGGTAAGGTGAGACAGTGATTGGACTCTGTAGAGAAAAGGGTCCCTATAAATATTCTCATGACCACTTAGGTGAGAGTCCATAGTATTGCCAACCATCACTCAAAGTCATTTGCGGGGCTGTGAAGCTTAGACAGTGTACATCAGTGTTTTTCAAACTTGGCAATTTAAAGATGTGTGGACTTCAACTCCAAGAGTTCTGGTTAGGGATTTCTGGGAGTTGAAGTCCACACACCTTAAAGTTGCTACATTTGAAAATACACTGGTCTGCATCCAACCAGATGAAGCACAATATCAACAACGGTTGAAAAGAGAGTTATCACGTGGGTATATTGAAATGCTGAGCAATAACAGTAACTCTTCCCATTGACCATGCTGTTTGGAATTCACTGGGAATTAGCAATTTTTGAAAGAACCACACTTTCTCTCACTGCATTCCTGACCTAAACTGTTGGTGACCCTACAGTAGCAATGGCTGCTGGAAATAACCAAATATTTATGGCTAGAGCCTTTTGCTAAACAGACATGTATATTAAAAGAAAAAAACATTCCGGAGAGGGAAGAGATGTATTCAATAAAAAATAAATGCTAATGAACATATCTAGATTTTAAGAATGGCATTTTTAAATTTTGATGATACTTCTGTTTCCCTTCCCCTCAGAATATGGTTAACCAAAGCCTAAATAAACATGCAAATCCATTTATCATAAAAGAAGTTGGATGGAGATGGAAGTTGGATGGAGATGTAGGAAATGTTTGCAGAACAAGGGAGCATAGCTATTGTATACAATTGACCACAGATTTGTATATTCCTCTTATCTGAGATTGTCATCATTTGCACACATGTAGCTTTGGATGGGATCCATGCAGCAGTAATGGAAGAAGAGGGCATTTACCCACCCAGGCAGATCAGCCTGATCAACCCAAGTCACACCAGTAGAATACAGATGTTAGTCAGATTGCTCTCACATCCACTTTGTGATCTTTGCAGATCAGTACAATAGGTAAGTACTGTAAGTATACTGAAAGGAAAATAATATCTACAGGTTGAAATTGGTCATATTACATCTCTCTTTAATTCTAAGGTGTTGCTTGAATGCATCCTGGTGGTGCAGTAGTTAGAATGCTGACCAGGTCAAGGTTAACTTAGACTTCTATCCTTCCAAGGTTTGGTAAAATGAGGACCCAGATTGTTGGGGGAATATGCTGACTCTGTAAATCACTTAGTGTAAATGCTATTGCTATCCTAAATGATTTGGTATTTGTAACAAAAATATCCTGCTACTTTCAGGAAGGCAAGCAAAAGATTAAAAACAGCAATTTTCTGCTGTTTTGATTCTTTTAGCAAGATCAGCCAAAACAAAATGCAAAACCAGAATTTAAATTCTGAGAGTATCCTAGAAGAATCTTTTCCATCCAATCTATTATACTCCAGATATATCTCCTTGGGTTACAGTTCTTATCACCCTCCAGCTAGCTTGGGGAATGTTTTCCTAGAACATTACAAAACCTGTCATTTTACTGTAATATGTGTGATCTATACAATGCTCTAATTTGTTTCCTTTCCTAGAAACCTGCTGATTCTTCCTGCCGTTTGGCTCAATTACATTGGATGAACTTGCATCTCCATTCTGAATGTTAACATTGGACTGTAAATTACTTCAAGGTTCTTAATAGGAAGCAAAAGAAAACCAAGAGTCTGGAAACACCTTTAAAATATTTTAAATAGATTAATAAAATGAACATTCTATTCAGATAATTGATACATATTACATAATATATGACAATAAAATCCAGGTAATTTCAATATCTCTGTCATTCATGACCTATTTCTGCAATGGTGTTTCATTATACCTAAGAATCAAGCAGGTAGCAAGTTTGATGATAAAAATAATAGGCCTGGCTTTAAAAACACAGTTCTAAACCGGTGAGGGTAAAGGCAGCAGATACACTTGCTCCAATTTCTTTGAAAAAAAAAAAAGACATGAGAAATTATAATTAACTCATGGGGAATTATGTCAGTTTCCTAAGATTTTGGATCTCCCATGTCTATCCTTGAATAAGAGTTTTCATGCTTGAGCTATTATTAATGAAAATGGAAACCAAGTCTTCTTGTCACACTAGCTCATCAATGCAAGAAAGTTCGTGTCACACTTGTTAATAGTAGCTGATTTCAAGAAATCTAACAAAACTGGACAAAGAAATAGGATGTAGGCTCCAACAGAAAGTGAAAAAATTATGTCAGAAGAAGGAAACAGGAAAAGATGTTTTAAGCTGCCAAGACTACTATATGGATGTATCCATGAAGTTACAAGGAGTTGAACCTGACTTGAGGGAGATTTGTTTTTATTGTGTAAACAACTGCTAATAGCTGTTAATGGCTACTAGCACCAGAAATATAAAAAGTATTCTCTTTCAGAAAATGGATTATCATAACTGGAAGTTTATTTATCAAAATGTTTAAATTAAGGAATCAAAACTTTCTTTGACTTTTTTCCTTTCATCAAAAAGGAGTGATTCTTGTAAGCTGAAGTTTGCATTACACAGGCAAGAATATAGAAGTGACCATCCAGGAGTGTTTGGGGGAGAGAGTCAAAAAAAGTCAAGATGGCAGATACGACTATGCAGCCAAATTTCCACCAAATTTTTGTGTATTTCAGAACACTGTGTATTTCAGCCTTCTGAAGAGTGAAAGTTCAAGCTAGCAGTAAATGTAAATTAATCCATAAAATCCAGATGACATCATGCAACAGAGAACCACAAATGGCTACCCACTCTGCTTGAGTGAAACAGATATGTTGAGCAAACTAAAGCTGTGATGATTAAGGGCCTGGAGACAAAAACATATGAAGATCAGTTGTAGGCTAGACTAGAGAAAAAAAGGACTAGGAGAAACATGACTGCAGTTTTCCAGTATTTGAGGAGCTTCCAGAAAGAAGACGTGTCGAACCTATTTTCCAAAGCAACAGACCAAAGAGGACAATGGCAGAAGAAACAGTGGATGGATTGAGAAGCAATAGAATTCAGGAGAAACTTCCTAACAGTGGTAACAATTAATCAGTGAAACAGCTTGCCATCAGAAGTTGTAAGTGCTTCATCACTTACTGGAGGTTTTTAAGAAGAGACAGGACAATCATTGTCTGAAATGTTAAGTGGTCTCCCTGTTTGAGAGCACAGGGTTGGACGAGAAGACCTCAAAAGTTCTGTTCCAGTTCTACTCTGATTAAATATATCCTATAAAAATGTTTACCAGTGCAATAGTTATGACGGAAGTTAGGAGATAAAGATGAGTATAAAGCTGTGGCACTGCTGGGTGTTATGGAAGTCCCGATGCGTTTCAATAGCGGCCTTCAGCCTCTTCCTGCATTGTTCAATCTCATGTCTCTCATCTTTCTCTTGGCAAGATTCCTCTGTGGGATTCAGGTCGAGACGAGTGTTGGCTGGCCAATCAAGGAAAATGAAGTCATCCATCACCTAGTACAAGTTCATCCTGTGGAAGGAAGGCTAAAGTGTCCAAATTCCAACTGGTAGACAGTGTTTGTTGACCCTGGATTTTTAATGACGCATAGTGGACCGCCAGCACCAGCAGATGATGTGGCTCCCCAAATCAAACACAGACTGTGGAAACTTCACACTGGACCTTCAAAACATCCTTGCAGTGTGTGCTCTTCCATTCTTCTTCCAGACTCTGGGTCTTGTGTTCTAATGAGATGCAAAAAGTTGCTCTCATCAGAAAAGAGGACTTTGGACCACTGAGCAACAGACCAGGTCTGGTTTTTCTTTAGCGCCGGGGGGGGCGCTTCTTGACGTTGTTTGTTTTTCAAGGAGCGGCTTGACAAGAAAAATACGCAATTTGAAGCCCATGTCCAGGATCCGTCTGTTGTGTGAGGTGGCTCTTGATGCACATGACTCCAGCCTCAGTCCACTCCTTGTGAAAGTCCCCAACACTTTTGAATGGCCTTTTCCTCTGACCATCCCTCGTCTAGGCTGCAAGTCATGCCCTGCTGGCTTGTGCACCTTTTTCCTCCACGCTTTTCCCTTCTAACTAACTTTCTATTAATGTGCTTTGATACGCACTTTCGGGAACATCCAACTTCTTTTGCAATTATCTTTGAGCGCTTTCCCTTTATAGAAGTGTCAATGGTGGGCTTCCTCGCACCAACCTGGCAGAGGTGCTCAGCAGACTTTCCCATGATTATGATTCCTGCAGAATCAGACGCTGAGACCATTTAAAGGCTCAGGAACCCTTTGGGCAGGTGTTATGGCTTAATGAGCTGATTAAAGTTGGGACACTTTGAGCCAAGAATATTGAACCTTTTCACAATATTCTAATTGTTCCTGAGATTAGTGGATTTGGGGTTTATCATGAGCTGTAAGCAATAATTCATCTCAATTATGACACATCACAGCTTGAACTATCTTGCTTTGCATGTACATGAGTCTATTTATGTAGAGTTCACGTCACCTTTTAAGTTGCATTACTGAAATAAATGAACTTTTGCACAATATTCTAATTTTTTGAGTTTCACCTGTATTTCCTGATATCTTCTCAGCAGCTGAGCAATTGAGCTATGAAGTGTCGCTCAGACTCTGCCTGTGTCATTGGTTCACTAAATAGGATCCTCCCTGCTTCCTTCATGTTCCTGCAATAATAGGATAATGATGCCTTCCATGACAGAGAAATTTACAGTCATGTCCTATGAAATATTTGCATTATTCCAAGGCCCATTTTGACTGTAATTGACGAACTGCAAAACATGTGGAGGGGGGTGAGCAAGTGAAGCCTTTTGCCTAGGAGTGAGGTTGCACATTTTACTGACTGAGCAGTACAATCAAGTAATCAGCAGGAAAGGGATTGCTACTTTCTTACTATAGTTGGGATCTAAATGATCTTCATCTCATACACCAATACAGTAAAAGGCAATTTCCTATCCCATCCTGCAAGCAGCATGCTCTTGTGGCTTTCTTTTTCTACCAGGAGGCACTAATGTGGGGAGCCAAAGAAAGAGGAAACATGTATCTCCCAATCCATGATATCCATGTTTGTGTGGCCTACAGGTGCCCATGGCTTTGATTACCATAATCAAGTTATGCATTTCTTGGGCATCTTTCCTTCCATTCTTTGTTTGCCCATGAACAAGATGAAAGCTTCTTTTTCATTATTTGGAAAATCATAATTCCATTCTTAAGTAATGAGAATATATGAGGCTTAGCCCAACTTAACACATACATGATTCAGCAACAAAGGGCAGAATGGAAGACTTCAGCTGAAGAATCACCACAGCTTCTCCATTTTCTTTCAAGTTATGGACTAGAGCAGGGGTGTCCAACCTTGGCAAGTTTAAGATTTGTGGACTTCAACTTGTATGATATCTGGGAAATTCTGGGAGTTGAATTGTACAAGTCTTAAAGTTGCCAAGGTTGGACACCCTTGGTCTAGAGTGTAGAACCCAGTAGAATGAACATTTAAATAAATCAGTTTAGATAAATAAATCTATCCAGTTGTTTTAGACTGCAGCTCCAAGCTACCAATAATCTGGGTTATTGGAACTGTTACCCAAAACATTTGAAGGGCAACATCTTCTCTTATTCCAGTTTTGATTACTGGCTGACTTCAACCTAGCAGAATTTTGAAAAGGAATAATGTGATTTAAATGTTCTCTTTACTCCAGATCAGCAATCTGAGAACAAATTGAAGAATACATGGGTTATAAACTTCTACATTTTTACAAAAAATATACTCATCCATGCACACTAGATTCAGACAATACCAATGTTGCTGAAGTTATGCAGAGTTCAGGGTCATTTTTAGCTATACAGTCTCCCTAGGCAGCACACAATAATTTTCCTATAGCCATATTAAGCTCAACAACTGGGAAATGAAATAATAATTGTGAAATATAATGATTCCACACACAAGTACAAGAAATTGTCAATGATGTGGAATAACAATTCTGTGCCCAGTGAAGAGAAACCAAGATAAAAATGTATTAACTATGATATTGTACAATCTGCCCTATGAGACTGGCAGCAGGGTGAAAAGTTTACATTATTTATAGGTTCAAAAACAAAGACAATAGATGCATCTATTTTGCAGAGTTGCACATCTACACACTTTAAGTAGTCATTAAAAGGCTGACCTGTCATTTTAAAAATTCTGAATGGTCATTTCCCCAATTTAAAACCAGCTAGACAGGCGCCCTAAATTTATGGTAGTCCTTTCCTTGTGTGACTTTTCAGAAATAATAGTGACCTTTGTTCATTACAATTTATCTACTCCACTGATCAATCTCTTGTGAACAATGCCTGTCTAATGCTCACCACAATTTAAGATGCCATACCAACTTTAATTCCAAAATCTGGTTCTGGTACCTTCATCCTCTTTTCTCTTTTATTCTAATAACACTTTTTCTTGCTTTTTAATTTAAAAAAATCATTCACCATCTTCCTCTAAACTATTTTTTAATCTTATTTTCATTACCTATTTAACTTTTTCCTCAGCTAGCTGCCTTCTGGTTGCTGCTGGTATTCCTATCAATCTTGCTTTCTGTTTATATCACTGGAGTTTACTTATGCTCTCAAGGTTACTTGGAATAAATTCCATTTATTGCAATGTATTTGTTCTATATAGA
>BHFT01039429.1:0-19489 GCA_004320025.1 Laticauda laticaudata | reverse complement strand
AGCTGCCCGCTGATCCGATTAACTGGTTAGGGATAGAGATCATCGTGCCGGAAGACCAAAATAATGAGAGACTTGTTAAACACTTTCTGGACCAGACAACACCTGAACTCTCATCCAAAAGGGGTGTTTATTGTGGGGTGAGTGGGTAAATTATTCCACGAAATTGCAACCCAGGGTACTAGGTATGTTTGCATCGAGGCCCACCCTGAATTGTTAAAAATGGAGAACCGCTAAATTAGTCCTGGTGGCCCCGTCGTATATGATAGGGACATAGAATACTGGGTAAACTCGTGCAAACAAATCAGCGCGAGAAATCAGAGACACTCGCCCCACCAAGAGCACCCTGCGGTACTAGGAACCCAAGAAGGCCGCCTATGCGGTCACAATCCACACTCCGAATTTCCGGTCCTGACCACTAAGGGCAGCACGTTTCTGAATTGTCGTGGATGCATAACTCTAATTGACTAGAGTGTAAAAATGTATTGCCTACACGCACAACAGAAACCGTATAAAACAATTAGACAAAACTTTTTGCTAATCCCGGCCTTACCGACGTCTATGTGTTGCGATAGATGGGCCACAATTAACCAGCCTATCAATATCGAGCAATACCTAGCTCCCCAGTAGATTAAAGACATGCCCTTACCGTGCCGGCCCATCCGGACTGCAAAACGTAGGGCAGAAAAGTAGCAGTGTGTAGTTTATACGCAAGGAGGGTTTAGGAAAAAATGGACAACTGGAGAGTCCAAAACAGAATAAAACACTCACCCTCCAACATATTAAACACCAGTACTACCACAACCAACAAACCACCAGCAGAGTATATACTGAGGGAGGGAAACTAAGGTCGCACCTAGATAGGCTGCATCCAAATTTCTACACCAGAAAACCCCACTGACTCCTCTACGTGAATCGTTCAGGAGGTTTTGAAATTGGCGATTTAGTTTATGCTAAAAAACTTCACTGGGGACCATTATGGCTACCGGGACAAATTACAAAAAATAACAGGCCCCAAGTCTTACCGATTAACGGTAGACGACGGCAAGGGAATGAAGCGGCACATAGACCAGCTTCATTCCGAAACTTAGAAAGAAATGAAAAAAACACAACCATGCCATATACAAAAACGACGAAATTCAAACCAATGAGGGGGGGGAAATTCGAGAAATAAATAAAGAACCGTTTAAAATCAAACTCCGAAAAATAATTACAGAACAAAAAGAGCAAAATAGAGACTCACTGTTTGAAGGAAGTTGCGTGAAGAGTCCATCGGAGGGGGCCAGGCCAGGCCAGCTCGACCTGCCCGAAGGAAACGGGAGGAGCGGGCAAAAACCGCCGCCTAAAGCAACTCAGTCGGCAGTAAATGGCTGACTCACCCTTCCAGACGGTTCCAGGGAAAAGGAGAAGGAAGACAACGGCAGCCCCATCTGAACCGGTCGAAGTCTCCAACAAAAATGAACCACGCAAGTCCAGTTGAGTCAGGAGAAGCCCCACTACCTGTGAGACTACGTCACCATGTAGGACTGAACTAAGAGGGGAGGGGTGTTCTGTATAAAATAGTTGGCTCCAAATGACTCATTCTGATTGGTAACTAAAAACTAAAAGGGATTGGTTCAAAAAGGAACCAATCCTCGAAGCCGCACAAAAGGCGGCAAATCAAATGAATGTCATTGCTACAAGCCGCAGACAGGAAAGTATAAAAGCCGACTGCGCTCTGAGCCAATGTTCCGTTTTACTGATTGTTGTTGGAATAAAGACTTTGTTGTTGGAACCCGGTTACCTCTGCGTTTTTCCGGACGGAACAAATGGGTGCTTCCTTCAGCCTGTCATCATCACACTGATGAGATTTGGGCCATGTATGTTGGGTGGGCCTACAATGAACAGGGCGTTTAATAAATAGTTGTGTTTGTGTTTGACATGTGTGGATGATTATTACATTATTATTGATAATAAAGGGCAATAGAGTGCACCAGGGAGGGTGGACCATAACAGTCCCACTATGCTTGCACTGGAGGCTTATCTGTCCCACTGCTATCCTTACCCATCCCACAGCTATTACCCATTCCAGAGGTATCCCTGCCCATCCCACTGCTATTCTTAACCCATCCCACAAGCATGCAAAGGCTTAAACCAATTCTAAAAGTTTCCACCAAGACTTTATTAAAAACAAGAAATGAAGCAAGTGTGTGAATCAAAGATAAACTTTAATTGAACAACAAGCTGTAAAACAAAAATGACCCAAATCAAGTGTCCAAATAAAGTCCACACCCAGTCTCTGGCAGTCTTCACGGTCACTCAGAGGTGTGCCCCAGTCTCAGGGGAAGGGTACAGTGCTGTGGAGGGTGGTTGCTGCTGCAGTGCTGGTCTGAAGCCCCACTGGGAGTGCCTGCCCCGAGAGGACAACAGGGACGGTGTGTTGAGGAAGCTCTCAGACAGCTGGCTCAGACCGTTGATGCTGAGAGGCCTTCCTCCATGCCATGGGGTGTCAGCCCCAGTAACTGACAGATGTACTGAGGCCGGGCTTGGCTGTGGGGTGGAAGGAAGGAGTAATGTAGTGGGCTGTCTGGTCTGCAGCTGGGTGAGGGACTGGCATGGGTGACATCGGTGGTGTGGGTGGCATCGTGGCATCAGTGGAACCGGTGGCAACGGTGTCACCCAATGACTCTGTGCCTGGACTGGGAAGGGCTGCTGCTTGTGCTGCTGGACCTCCTGGTAGCCGTAGCCCTGGTAGGTGAGGGCCTGTGGGAAGCCTTGGTATGGGAGGGACATCATCTGGGGTGGAGAAGCAGACCTGGACTGGGTGGAGCAGGTTCCTCTGGATCTGGAGGGTTGTGAAGCAGCTCGGTGATCCGGTCCTTCACCACCTGGTAGCTACTGGGCTTCCTCCATGTCCTAGAGGTTGGTTGACATAGGTGAGGAAGGGCTTGCGGTTGGAGGATGAGGAGTCGGTGTTGACCAGCTGAGAGAGGAGATCTATGCTGGTGCGGATGGTGTCCCTGATCTCCAGCAGGACAGTGTGGGCTCTGCCCTCCTGCTGTCTGGCTCTCTGCCTTTCTGTGGAGGTGGAGCTGGGGGGGTGGATGCGGCTACGACTGTGGTGGACTCGATGTCTCCTTTCTTCCCACCGCACCAGGGAGTCCTCCACACGCTCCACCACGGTTACAACAGCTGTCCGCGGGTTCTCCGCTGTGGCACGCTCCACAGAAACCTGCCTGGAGACAGGGACTGACTCTCGGCCGGAAGAGTACTGGGTCTCAGCAGGCTGCCGGAGAGAGAGGGTAGACAGAGGGGCTCCTGGTGCTCCTCGGTGGTGGATCTCACCCTCCAGGAAGCTTGCACCTGGCCATGATGTAGGTCTCTCTGTCCGTCAGGCTTAAACTGTGGGCTGGCCAGATTTCTTCAGTGCAGCTTCCCGTACCAGGTGTGCATATGTTTCCACAGCCGAGGAGCACCTCCAAAGTGTAACCCATACTCTCCGCCCTCTCTCTCCAAGCAGCCTGCTTCCTTTTGGTGTCCCTGTACAGCCGGTGTCCCTTCCGCCACAGATAGTCATTCTCTTTCAGCCACTCCAGCACCTCATCCTCGTGTTCCTCCTCAATGAAGTTATGCCTCCTCTCCCATCCCCGCATACGCCTCTTCCTCCCTTTGCAGGACCAGACGGGCCCTCATCAGAGGGGCTCCCAGGTGGTAGGGGCTGCTCCTCCACACCACCAGCAGCAGGCAGCAGCACCAGCAGGATCATCATCATCATCATCATCACCAGCAGGATCATAATCAGCATCATTCATCATCATCATCATCAGCAGCAGCAGCAGCAGCAGCAGCAGGATCAGTAAGACCAGGCTCAGCAGCAGCAGAGTTAGCACCAGGAGCCCAGCAGCACCAGCACCAGCACCAGCAGACAGGAGCACGAGCAGTACAAGCAAGTCCAGGAGCACGAGCAGGATGAGCAGGAACAGCAGGAACAGGAGCAGCTTCAGCAGAGTACGCAGCAGCAGGAGCACCACCGCCAGGAGCAAGCTTCAGCAGAGTACGCAGCAGCACAACCACCACCGCCAGGAGCAGCTTCAGCAGAAGCTCCAGCACCAGAAGAGCGAGCGCCGAGCAGCAGAAGCCCCAGCAAGCAGAGGTCAGGGACAGGGGGGGAGGGTGGCCCTGTCCCTCTTGCCAGGGATGGAGGCAGGTTGGTGAGACTTTCGCTTCTTCCCCAGGGTTGTGTGGGTTGCTGGCTGGCAGGGAGGCTGGCAGAGGGCTGCAGGCACCAAGGCTGGCAGGAAGCTCACGAAGGCTGGCAGGAAGCCTGGCAGGCACGGCAGGCAGGCAGGCATCAAGGCATGCACGAAGGCTGGCAGGCACGCAAGCACCAAGGCTGGCAGGAAGCCTGGGAGGAAGGCTGGCAGGAAGGCAGGTATGCAGGCAGGCACCAAGGCTGGCAGGCAGACTGGCTGGCAGGAGGCTGGAAGGCAGGCTGGCAGCAAGGCTGGCAGGCAGGCAGAGAGCAAGGCTGGCAGGGAGGTTGCCAGGAGGCTTGGAGGCAGGATGGCAGGAAGGCTGGCAGGAAGGCTGGCAGGAAGGCTTGCAGGCAGGCATGCAGGCAAGGCAGGCAAGGACTCGATGTATCCTGCAGCAGGTCTTTCCTCTGAATGCTGGCCATGTGCGAGCTGCTTCCCTTTATATCCGTGTGGCTTGTGCAATGCATCCCCCCCGCATGAGCAATTAATGCCAGGCATCCGTTAGGCTTCCGCTGTGCATCCGCTAGGCTTCGCTCTGCATCCGCTTCATCCGCTGTGATCCGTTCTGCATCCACTTCATCCGTTCCGCGTCCGCTTTGCTGAGGCCCCCAGAAGCCTGTGGATGTGCCTCCGCTTCCATCCGCTTCCATCCACTAGGCTTCCGTTCCGCATCCGCTTTCCATCCGCCCTGCATCCTCCCCCCATCCGTGTTATCCACTCCGGTCATGCAAATTTTTGCCCCTTTTGAGAGCAGATAACAACGGATGGAACATTTTGCTCGCCCATTGTGTCCATTTTGCATCCATTGGGCAGTGTGACAGGGCCTTTAACCACCACATTTTTTTCTTACTGCTTGTTCATCTTAACAAATTTATTATAGAGCATTCATTAAGCTAAAACATTTCAGTCATCCCAAAAAGAAAATAACTACACACCAAAATATAAAAGGATCACTCCATCAGGCAGATCCTCAATTGGCTGAAATAACACCAGATTTTCAATGGCAAAAAATAGCAAGGAATTATGGAGCAACCACACAAGCAATCAACTGAAACAGGTTGTTTGTAATCATGAAAGTGATAGCAGTTTTTTTTTTTTAGTAATTTCAAAGGTTTCTTTTCTCAAAGATGTGATGACTGATTCGCCATTATTTAACAAAGTTGCATCCAGAAATATTAGAATTTTATACCATGAGGGAAGGGAAAGAATTGACCTTTCTCAATCTGTCCATCTTTATCTGTCTTTCTGTCTGTCTGTCTGTCTGTCTGTCTAATCTATCTATCTATCTATCTATCTATCTATCTATCTATCTATCTATCGTATCTACTGTATCTATTTACTGTATTTACTCAATCTATCTATCTTTCTTTCTTTTGATCTATCTATCTATCTATCTATCTATCTATCTATCTATCTATCTATCTATCTATCTATCTACTGTATTTATCTACTGTATCTACTGTATCTATCTATCTATTTACTGTATCTACTCTATCATCTATCTATCTATCTATCTATCTATCTATCTATCTATCTATCTATCTATCTATCTATCTATCTATCTATCGGTATCAGTTGATTTAGCTTTTATTTTCCTGTAGGGTTTCTAAATATTTATTGAGTATCTTATCTTTTTTCATATCCATTTAATTTCTATCTTAGCTTCTTTTTCAAGTGGTTGATCCTTCCTGCTGTCCTGCCAACTTTGCTGCATTCTTTGGAGGTCATCTTGCCCACCTTATGAAACAAGAAGGAAAAGATAACTCAATAGAAAGAAACTTTATTCTAAGAGATAATGCACACAAAGAAGCCATCGACAACTGCATATTTGTTTGTTTGTTTGTTTTGAAATATTAAAAATGAAAGCCCCCAGATCCTGAATCTTCTTTTGTTGTGGCTCACATTCACACCTGAACAACATTCAGGACAATGTTGTTATCTGAACATATGAGAGATGTTGGGTTAAAATCAGAAATCTCTCTCTCTGCCTTTTCATAGAAATTCATTATCAATCTAGTGAATACTTGCAAGTCTAGAACTCTCAGACAAGCCCAGCAAAACATACCGTATTGGTCCCCTGTTAGCCCAACTGATTATTAAACTAAGATTACAGATGAAAAATAAGAAAGCCTCAGGAAGGCACAATATTCCATCTGAGCTGCTGAAATGAAATATTGACTGGTGGGCACACTATGAAGCAGTTTTGATCAAAGCCATAAACCACACACTAAAAATATCTCATGTTATTTTTCTTTCTCTATTTTTCCCTACGCTATTCAAAGGAGACAGATCTGATTCCTCTAGCTGTTGTCCAACAACTGATCAAGTGTTAACTGGTAAGCACAACTAGATATTGATTTTGGAAATTAGTGAATTGGAAGGCACAGGAAAACATACTTGCTGAATCTAGGATAATTATTTGTGGTTTTACAATAGTTTGCTGGGGAAAAAAAATCTTAAGTCCCCAGTGGAAGCCTATATGTGATATGCCTTCAAACAACTGTTTTAAGAGAACAATTCTGAAACATTTGGGAGACCTCACCCCTTAAGCTGATTTAGTAATAAGTTGGCATTTGTTTATTTACTGGATTTATATACTATCCATCTTGTCTAGAGGTAACTCTGGGCAGCTTACAAACATTAAAGTCAAATATGAAAAGATAAAGCAATAATAACAATCATAGTCATACTAAACATTTATAATTAAAAGATTAAAAGGAGGAAGGAGCATGAAAACCATGGGGAAGGTGGATTCTTCTCTCAAACCACCTTCAGCATGATTGATAGCCCCCTCCCACTGGGGGCCCAGCTTAAAATATTATACAATAATATTCATATACAAGTGAGGCTTGACAAACAAGGTCAGTCTTATCTTGTAGAATCTACTTTCAAAAGGATTGCACAAGATTCTATTTTAGCATTTTTCCTATTTGAAGAAGTTTAAGATCACTGCATATCTCAGAGCTATCAATCAATAACATTTATTTGGTCAACGCACAGCAAAAATTAAAAGAGCTGTTTTCCATCCTAAAGGCATTTGGAAGGCCTAAATTCAATATTTTAAAAAGAAGCTAAGATCTTAAAAAGAAGCTAAGATCTTCTATCTTAAGGTTTCATTTTTCTATACAAAAGGAGCTGATTATATTTCTCATGTCTGAGGCCAAACATAAATATCTTATGTCTTTCAAATGTGTGCCTATAAAATCATAGAATGGCTTGAGGCTGTTTAATCAAAACTTCTAAGGAAAATATTTCTGATTCCATGATCAACTTTAATCCTCCAGGTTGAAGCTGGAATGGGAATAACTAAAAATAAAAAATACAGGCAGAATGTGTTAATAACTTAAATTAATTTTCAAATCAAGCAACTTGATAGTTTTGGTCTCCAACATAAATCCTGGTCTCCTTGGTGGAAATCACTTAGTTGTGGCCGAAGGCATTATGAACTTTCACTTAATGTATTGATCTTAATGGGTTCTAAACAGGCAGCATTCCAAAGATACTGACCTTAAAATTATTTCAACCGCATTCCACTGTATTGCAGTGAGACCAAAAAAGAAAGATCGGAAAATAATGTACCCGTCCATTATTTCTTTAATATCGTATCCAAAAATACCAGAAGAGTTTTTTCATTGTCCCAGTGTAAGGGTTTCCCTTCTACTCTTGTCTGACATTCCTGAAGAATAGCATGTGGTGAGGAGAAAATTGAAAGTGAGTCATGTATTGCACAGCCATCTCCTTTTATGGAAATATCCAGATTATATAGTGTACATTTTCCCAATTACAACACCGTATTTAAGCAGGACTAAGGATGGCTATCACCATGATCTGTTAGCTCAGTGGTTCTCAACCTTTGGGGGTTGAACAACCCTTTCACAGGGGTCGCCTAAGACCATCAGAAAACATATTTTCGATGGTCTTAGGAACCAAGACATAATTTTATAGTTGGGGATCACCACAACATGAGGAACTGTATTAAAGTGTCGCAGCATTAGGAAGGTTGAGAACCACAGTGTTAACTGATCAGGAGCATAGGATCTCTATATTGCAGATGATACAACAGTGGTGGAACTTATCTCCAGGGGGGATAATGAGGTGGACCAGGTGTTTTTGTGGTGTGGAGACAATAACTTGGTCCAATAACAGCAATAAGACCAAGGAGCTTATAGTGAATGATAGAAGGAACAGATCAGACATCCAGCCCTTGCTTATCAATGGAGACTGAGTGGAGCAAGAGGCCAGTTTTAAGTTTCTGGGTGTTACCATAAAAGAGGACAATGACCTGGGGTGCTCACATTGCAGCCCTGGTCAAAAGGGCCCAGCAAAGATTATACCATCTGAGACTTCTCAGAAAACAACAATTGAATGAAAAACTGTTGGTGAGTTTTTACCGCTGCACCATAGAGTATATTTTAACTTACTGCACCTATGTATGGTTTGCCAATTGCACAGTGGCAGATAGGAAAGCACTCCAGAGGGTTAATGTCATTGCCCATAAGATATTGGTTGTCCGCTCCCCTCTTTGGAAGAGCCTCTTTATAACTCCCGCTGCCTTAAGAAAGTTCAAAACATTCTCAAAGATCCATCTCATCATGGGAACCCTTTTTTTGAACTGTTACCATCTGGCAGATGATACAGAATAATAAAAACAAGGACAAATAGCCTAAAAAACAGCTTCTAGCCCAGGGCAGTAGCTCTTTTGAATTCTGCTGTATAGTGCAGTATTGGTACGGTGTCAGGGGTTTTCAGTTCAATGTGTGGAGGGCGAATGATGTGTGTTTGTGTTTATTTTCATGGTCATGGTCATGATGTGCACTGAAGATGGTATTTGATTTCATTCTATGAGTTGCAATGACAATAAAGTAAGCTAAATTAAACTAAACTATGAAAGACTGCCCCAAATGGAGTTAAGTCCAAGTGTTGTTTGATAGTAATATTATATAGAGGTTTTTAATAATTATTTCTGCTACATTCAGTTTTGATATTGATGTATTAATTTAATTTTTATTTTATTTCTTTAACTTGCTTTGGTCTTAAGAAGAACTACTTTTTGTTTGTTTTGTTTTTATCAAAGATATTTGTATGGCATTGCTACTATGTAGTGATCTTCCAGATGTTTGTGCCCATACTTGGGAAATGTAGCAGAAAAGAGAAAGGGATTATGGACCTGTTTCAAATCAAGGTATACCAGGAAAAAGCATTTGACATGCTTGTCAATCATCTTTGGCAGAACTGGGATGCAGCTGATTCAATCCATCCTTGTGCTCTGTCATCTCTGTCATCTATAGAGCACTGGCGGTGCAGCGGTTAGAGTGCAGTACTGCAGGCGACCTCTGCTAACTGCCGACTGCCTGAAATTTGGCAGATCAAATCTCACCAGGCTCAAGATTGATTCAGCCTTCCATTCTTCCAAGGTTGGTAAAATGAGGACACAGATTACTGAGAGCAATATACTGATTCTGTAAACTGCTTAAAGAGGGCTGGAAAAACACTGTATAAATCTAAGTGCCATTGCTATTTCTCAGTGATTTTTTTGATACCATTTACCATTGATACCACACTGGTGATAGGGATTGAGAGTGGGAGACACTATGTTACAGTGTGTTCTTTCCTTCCTCAGTTATTGCTTCTAGTTGGTGTTGATGGGAAGGGAAAATTGCACCCACAGCCTCTTATTTGAAAGCTTGAAGCTCTCTTCTTCCTGTTTACAGCCACATAAAACTATTGAATGACATCATCAATCAGTTCAGAGTTTGGTACCATCAATATGCTGATGATATCCAGCTTTACAGCTGCATTGGCTGGCAGTTGGTTCCAGATGTAATTCAACGTTTTGATTGTTATCTATAAAAGCCTTCATGGCATATGACCTAAGGAAACACCTAGGTCAAACATTTTTGCCTGCTTGGGAAGTTGGGCCAGAGCAGGTGTGCTCCAGGTGTTCTTCAGCAAATGCTGTCATCATGTGGGACCAAGGAAGGCAGCCCTTTGAAACAGCACTTTTTTCTTGAACAAACAATGATTAATTGCCCATTGTGATCTACCCAGAGTTGCTTAGATAAGATGGGTGGCTATGAGTGGTGGGGTTGAATTTTATTTTATTTTTGCTACTGGTTCGGTAAGCAAAGCTTGGTGGGTGTGGCAGGGGAAGGTTACTGTAAAATCTCCAGTCAGAGGTGGTATTTGCTGGTTCTCCAAACTACTTAAAATTTCTGCTACTGGTTCTCCAGAACCAACTGAATACCACCTCTGGTGGCTATACAAATTGAATTAATTAATAATAATTCAATAATTATTACATCATGACATACATATGTAGCTTATTATGACATCTGGATACAAAAACATTATTTTCACAATTGATTTTGAGTTTGATTCTGTAAAAAAAAAAAAGCAACTTGCTAACCCATAACCAATTTAGTTCCACTTGATGAACAGCTTTCCAACTGCTTTTTTTTTGAGAGAGAGAGAGGGAGAGAGAGGGAGAGGGAGAGAGAGAGAGAGAGAAGGAAACCGTTATATATCTTACCTGCTTCAGGAATAAGATTTATTAAAATCATTATTAAAATCATGCCATGTGCATAATTTTATTCTATGCATACCTGCTGTACCTAAGTAAATGCCCCTTTGTGCTAAAGAATGTAGTGATTAATGCTTCAGGTAGGTATTTCTGTTCCTAATACTATAAGAAGTGACTAGCACTCAGCCACTAGAGGCATATATGTACCTCTGGAGTAATGTTGAATTGCTCAAAGCATATTGCACATTTTTTGACTCATTAGTTATAGCTGTCTAAGGTGAAAGTTTATAATTAAACACATAGTTTATTTTCTTACTTTTAGATTAAAAAAATTAAAGTAATTTGATTTCTTTTTGATTAAACATATGGAGCAGTTTCCTAAGCGCACAAGTGCATTGAATGGGAGGCTAGTGATATTCTTCCCTTCTCTTCCCTCATTGTTTAATGAGAAGAATTAGCAGATTCTATAGCAATGATTGTTTTTCCTCGTACATGTTTTTTAAATGCTGACTGAAACCATATGCCATGGAACTGCTATCTTGAGTCCATGCTGTACTGTTCATTCAAACTGTTCATTCATTCTTATTTTACTCATATCATCATAGAAATATCAGTGCATTCTGCTAATAATTCAGAAGGAAGATTAATGTTTTTTTTCAAGTGGAGGTGCATTCTAAATGAACTAGCTTATTTAAAAAGAAGTACCTTAAAATACATCTGCAATGAAAGGTTACAGAAAGTTGTATACAAACAGTGATTGTTACAATTGTAAAAGTTCCTGACCTGGAGAGGAAGAACCGACATTTGGAAAGTTTGCATCAACTTCCAGTGAGGATTCATGATGAGCTAGACATTTCTGAAGGAATGGAGAACATATTGTGATAAGATCAGTAGTCAGACAGTGATTCTTGATCAGGCAAACTTCTTTGCATAAAGGAGTTGCACTTGCACTCTAGCCAACTAGTCCTTCTGAGTAAATTGCAAGAACTAAGATTTCTGCAGTCAGCTCATAAGCTGAGATGGCTGGGAGTTGAGGGATAGCTCATACAACTGGAACATTTTTCAGTGTACCATAACTTCAGCCAAATTTATTAAAAAATAATTCTGATTATACATCGGAACTATTATTTCTTTAAAAAAGCACAATACAAACTCTATGAAAGTTACTGCACCAAGTTTACATTCTCTAATAGGCTAATGTTCATTTGTTTGTGTTAATTCATAGGCATTCACTAAATGACCATAAACTCCACTCTGGTTTTACTTGTACCAAGGGCAAAATTCTCATATATTTATAATTATATAGTTTTATAGACAATATTTGATTGAGTGAGTGGTAGAGAATCATTCATACCAGTTAGGTCCTGAACACTAAATAAATGGAATATAACTGGGTCATCTGAAATAGATTAGATGCATTCCAATACTCAATATATATTTAAACATGATGACATTTGCATGCCTAACGAAATAAAGGTCATTACGCCAATTAGTGAATAGATAAGGCAAGTAGAAATGCTAATTCTCACAACAGAAATGGCAAATTGCCTCTAGCTCTTTTTAACCCACACTGTGATGTGGGAACTTAATCTGCCTTGGTATCACCTTTACTATAAATAAGTAGGATGACCTCTTAAGAATGAAAATAAAAAAAAGAATAAAAATAGTGAAAGGATTTCAATAAATATAGCTGTACCATCTGAATTTCCATTTTCTGCATAGTTTTAAAACCATTGAAATTATATGAGAGTTTTTGTCATGAATGCCTAACTCAGCCTTTCAGCCTCATTTCTTTTTAGAAAGATCATGGTTTTGGCTGGTACTACTGTTGCTTTATTTTTAATTTTTTGTTCTCCAGTGGCTAATATTTATTAGCTATCCATGTAGAATCACCATGTTAAAATTCTACTGCTTCATAGCTGGTAGAAAATGCCTGAATTAACTAGACAATACATCAGTCAAGGTACAGCATTTGAAATGAAAGATTATGAATTATCAGGTTCCATCAAGAATCACAAACAGCCAACATGAAGACATGTTTTCAAGTGTCTAGGGAATCCCAAAGTTTCAGCATGTAAATTAAAGATCTGATCCTGGAAAATCTGATCTAGTACTGTCAAGCCTAGCCCAAGAAGAATGTGACACAATCCAGCCAAAGTCCAGTTCTTTATTTGCTCATACCAAATAAACAGAATCTTTCCAGACTAAACCTATGTGTCATGCCCCTGGTGGAGACTGACTCTGAGGAAGAGGAGGAACAGCCAACAGGGAGTGGGAGTGGGGCTCCAGAGGTGGCAGAGGAGGCTGGGGAAGGGCAGAGGCTGGCTGAGCAATCAGAAGATGATCCAGATCCATCCCCTAGCCATCCTAGGTCAAACAGGGAGGAGAGGATCAGGGAAAAGTGAGGTCTACTCAGGAGGAGATTACCATGATCCTCCTCATGGCTTGCATCTGNAAACAGGGAGGAGAGGATCAGGGAAAAGTGAGGTCTACTCAGGAGGAGATTACCATGATCCTCCTCATGGCTTGCATCTGGGAGCTATATATATACGTTTGTAACTGCCTAGTGAGAATTGCTGGGGTCAAAGTTTATTGTTTCCTTTGAAAAAGGTTTATCTTTGTTGGCGTTTTTCCCATGGACTCTCCCTGTTATCTTTCTGGAATGTATGATTAATTATCTTGGCTTGCTTCGAAACTTTCATCAATGTGGTTTGTTTTGGTTTTCTTTTGGCTTCATTATTTACTTTTGTGACTTTAAACTGTGCCAAAGTTAAGTTGAAGGTATTACCGGACTTTAATACATGTTTTGGGTTTTGGATTATTTTGAGAGACTACGGGTCATCACACCATGCTATTCTACTCTAATACCAATATACTTTGGGAAATTCTAGAGTGTGGCTATCCTAAATCTCTTGCTCTTTCTCCTATGTAGCTTTGGACAGTGTAGTCTAGGGGTGTCAAACTAAAAGCCATGGGGCCACCCTGGAAACAACAAAGTATTGCCCTGCAGTGCCTCTGCCAGAAAAAACAAAGCTTAGAAGAGAGCAAGGAAGAAAAAATAAGGAAAGAGAGGAAGGAAGAAGAAAGGAGAATGAAGAGGGAAGTAAAAGAAGAAAAGGAAGGAAGGAAGGAAGGAAGGAAGGAAGGAAGGAAGGAAGGAAGGAAGGAAGGAAGGAAGGAAGGAGATAATAATGAGAGTGAGGGAGGGTCTCAGGGAAATCTTGCCTTAGCACTTGGCCACCACAGGTGCCCCTGAAATGAGTAATATCGAGCTGGCCACATCCACCCTGACCACACCCACCACTACCACGCCCACGCCCACCCTCCGAGATCAAACACAACCCTGATGTGACCCTCAATGAAGTCGAATTTGACACCCCAGATGTAGTCCCTTATCTCCTCCCCTTCCTTGGAATGCTCTTCCTTCTTCCTGGCAACTTTATTGTAGTCTATCACATCACCTCCCTCTTCCTAAACACAGTCCAAGTTAAGTATTGGAGAGAAGACATGGCTGAACTTTTAACAGCACAATCATTCTGCTACAAGCACAGGTTTTACAGGGAATTGAAATTTTCTTGGCTTTTTTCATCAATTCTGCCTTATTTCCTTTCCAAAAATAAAGAAATGTAGAGTGCCTTTTGATGAGGAGCGCTACAAACTCCCATACTGAGAAGCCTTTTTTTTAATTTCTGTAAGAATCTCATCTAAATGTGTAAGCTTAAAGTTAAGCCTTTTTCTTTCATTGATAAGCTGTTAAGAAATGGTATGATGACTTATCCTTAAAATTCAAGTGATTGACACTACATGCACTCAGCTCAATACTAGTAGAGGCATATTTCATGCAAAAATAAGGGACATTGAGCTAAATGTCTGTGGAGATTCTTAGGCATCTAGATCATAGCTATCAAAGGTGCTTTTTTCAAAAGGCAACTGGATTGTTTGTTTTTTTTAATTGAGGAAGAAAAAGAAAACACTTTGCTTCTCATCCAAGAAACTTCATCAGTTCTGATGGTGGGGGTGGGGGGTGGGGTAGAAGGATAAGTTGTACATGAATTGTATTTTTTTGCAGTCATTTGGTTGTTAGCACTCTCTGAAAGCTATGGAGGCCACTTAGAGATTTATCTCTGCCCTGGAGGCCACCTTTATTGGAATGCAAATGGGTGTGGAACTTTCTTTGAGCTGCTGTAAGGGTTGCACTGTAGACTGAAGATAGGTGATATCTTATTCCTCCACCTCTGTTGACGGAGGACTATTAAATTCTAGTATGGATTCTTTTACCCACTTTCAAGCCAATGGTCTTTTTCGGTGGCAGAGTGGTTACAGTGCAGTACTGTAGGCTACTTCTGCTGACAACCAGCTGTCTTTGTTAGCCCCGGATTTATCTTGAATCAGATTTGGGGCTGCCACAAGAGGGGTTGGGTAACTGTGGGAAAGAGAGTGAAGTGAGAAGGGAGGATAGCCACAATGACATTCTTTTGCCAGAGCTCAAGGTTGAGTCGCTGGAGTTTGGAGGGGAGTGATTGTACTTGGCAGGAGTTCAGAATGGAGGTCGACTGGAGAGTGTGACTTGAGGGCCATCATTAAGGGGCTGGGTATGAGTTTTAGGGTAGCAGGGGAAAATGCAGAAATTCAGATTTGGTTTCCCCCCAGATGTGCCAATATAACTTCTCTAATAAATTCTTATTTGGATGGACTTTGTCTCTGAGTGCTGAATTGCGATGGAGAGTTTGGTTGGAATGCTGACAGCCTGCAATTTGGCAGTTCAAATCTTACCAGGCTCGAGGTTGACTCAGCCTTCCATCCTTCTGAGGTGGATAAAATGAGGACCCAGATTGTTGAGGGCAATGTGCTGACTCTGGAAACCATTTAGAGAGGGCTGTAAAAGTACTAAAAAGCAGTATATAAATCTAAGTGCTATTGCTATTATCTACAAGAACTTATTACTGTTTATTTTGCTTTGGGATGTCACTGCTCTGGAATATGAAAGATGATTTTTCAGGAGGCAACTGGACTTATTTTTTTTTCTTTTGCAGAAATGTTGCTTCTCATCCAAGAAGCTTCTTCAGCTCTGACAGAAGAGTGGGGAATGGAAGGATTTATATTCCTTGCAGACAGCTGGTCATTTGCTCTGGAATATTTTTCCCCTCCGAAAAAGAAAGTGGTTTCTTATTGGGTTTGTGTCTCAGCCAGTTAGGGATTATGTGGTCTCCGTGCTAATGTTGGAGTCCTATGTGTCCAGTAAGATGTGGCTATAAAATATATGACTAAGATAAATTAGCTGCTCATGTCATCAGTATGATGAAATATTTTGGCTTCTTTTGATCTGAACAGAATTATTACATTGTGTTATTTTAAGGGGGTGGGGAGAGGAAGTGTTTTGTAAAGGATTATTTATTTTTCCCCTACCCCTTATATCTTAGCTCAAACCTGGCAAAACACTTTAACTGTGAGCATGAGAGAGAAATCAAAACTGATATACAGTTGGTAAGCCAGGGCATAAGAAGCAAGAAAGAATCTTGTTCTCCTGAGAGGGGAAAGTATTACTTGTGTTGCTCTGAGCTTTAAGAATCACAACCTGAGTAGCTGCACACTCACCTTCACATTTGTGGTGGGTTTTTTTAATCAACCTTGCTATGGGTGGATGAATCTTGACTCAGCTTTGCAGCCTTATGAACTGCAGTTGTGGAACTGTTGTTTTATAGGACATCTAATTTTAACCTCCAAGATGTGGAAGGGCACCACATTTTCAGCATGATGCTCTGAACTGGGGCCAAATGGCCAATTGTTACTTGTAGCTTTTAATGTCTTTCCATTTTTCCCACATAAGGTTTACAACAAAAATGAGGTATATAACAGCTTAGTTGATCATCCAGACTAAGTGCTTTTAAAGACTCCCCCCACCCTGTACTCTGTAAATGTTACACAACACAATGCAGCTATTTGTTATGGCATTAAAAGCAAACCCACAGACACAGAATTATTAATTTTATAAATGTAGCAAGTTATCTCTCACCTTAAAATAATGGAAAAGCAACATGTATTGGCTGAATATCACGTTTTACATTTTGAAGGGAGCCAGAGGGCTATAATGAGTAAGACAACAGTACAAAATACTCTTGAGGAAAGATTTTCTATCTTTCCCCCCATCCCACATTTTTGTGAAAGACTTTTCTGGGTTTTCAATGCTAATCATTCTATTTTATGGCTAATGTTACATTTTTATGTATTGCCTGCCTCCCTTGAGTGGAGAAATGTGCTGACGATGGATAGCAATTATGGTTTTCGACACCAAAGATCACAACCAAAGAGGGGAAGTTAGGAGGGCTCAGTTTGTCCATCTTTAAGTTACAACTAAGGACAACTGTTTGGCAGTGGTAGGTCGCTTGCTGTAGGGGACCACAGAGACAGCCTTAGAGAAGATATGTAGAGTCCATCAGCAAAACGTGAACTCATTCTGGAGAAACAAGAACAGTGAGAAAGAAATTTAAAATTGCCTTGACTCTCTTTGATATATGAGGTAAAGAAGGGGAAACACTGTCAGGCTTTCAAGATTCTATTATTATACCTTACATCAATAAAGTAGATTTCTAATATTTCTTGCAGTGTCTATTTCCTCACCTAGCCTCAGATGGCCAACACGAAGATATTTTTTTTCAGTCATATCACTGCTCTTGGGCGTGCAAGTATGAAAATGAGCTCCACAGGCTCTGAATAACAGCACACACTCTATTTATCCCCATGATTTTGTTATGCAAATTTATCCTCTTAACTCCCATGCAGGATTTGGTGTGCATGCTCCTGTTAAATTGATTTCTCCTCCACAGCAGTTTGAATGATCACAAAACCATGTCCCATCATAGTGCCTGTCTTTGGAATTTTTTTCTCCCCCGCCCCCAGGATATGGTTGGGTTTAAACCTGTTGGCCTTTTGGAGAACTATAAAAGCTTGCCAATTGCTCCAAAGTTTTGGATCAGGATGAATAGATTTACCACTGGAAGGGAGATATGAATACAAGCTAGGATGAGGATTTTAATATGAAACTTTGCTATGAATATGTGGTCACTTATGATCTCCAAGCTGATAGCAATAATTAGCAGAGATACAGAAAAATATACCAAAACAAATGTTGAAAAAAATATATTAAAAAAAATGAAGTAGGACCTCTCAGTAAGTGAGTTTTCTTTTCTTTTCATTGTCCCTAGACACTAATCTCTATTTTAATCTTTGTCCTTTTCTTGAAATATTGATGGTTGTTGCTCATATTTCTTTAAATACTTTCATCTGATATTTTAAATAAATCTCTCAAGTTTTTATTTCTTAAAAACCATATTCGAAATGTCTAAATCTGGCTTGCTCAGTGATATATCCCCTGCAAGGGAGCCATTTCTTCTGAAATTTAAACTTCTGTTATGTATGTTATACATCAGGTCACCTGTTATTGATTGATTACTTTTATTTTGGATCTTTTGTTGTTGTTGTACAATGCTCAGAGTTGCACTATTTGAGTTGGTCAGCCATTTTTTAAACAAATAAGATATCTGCCATCTTCTTGATTCTTCCAAGTGATTGCCAGTCTTCTATATCTATTTTCCTCATGTCCACTTGCCTGTCATAATTTATGATCACTTGTTATATTATTATTAGTCTCTTGAAAAATTAAATTTTGTTACATCAAACAGAGTAGAATTAAAGACTTCAAGTCTGCCTCTTTCCTCAACAGAGGACATCGAGTGCCAAACTTCACTTAGGGAAAAGAAACATGGCTTTTACAGCAGAGATTTGAATGTTTTCTAGACTATATTTACCATATGATCTAAAGGTTGGCTACCTTTTTCTCAATCAGTCTAGGCATATGACAAGGGGAAAATATTGAAGAAATGGGCAGATGCTCTGTATCCCATATCTCACGGATGGAATAGGATATAGACAAAAAGCAAGTATCCTTACTTGGGGTTCATTCTATATATTCAAATAGTGACTTATTTTAAAGTTCAGAGAGGAATTCATTTAATTCACAAGTTGTTGCTGTTTTTAATTGTACTTACATTAGTTTCTATGATCACCTTTATTTCTAACCATTTTGGGGTGACTGTCCCACTTGATAACCAGAGTGGGAAATCAATTCAAAATGTCAATATTTCTCTGTTCTTAATGCATTCACACAGTGTCACCCAATGGCCCTGTTTATCTGATCCCTCTTGGGTAAAGTGGGACCATCTTCAGGGTCACACTGAGGAATTTTCTTTGTAGCTGATGGATCTCCAGGTCCAGTAATGATAGGGAATAGGAAGCCCAGCTCATGTCCTCTGCTCTGTAGTGGTTCAGTACTTTCTCAGTTCCTTTTCAATATTTGCATGAAGCTGCTGAGTGAGATCATCCATCACCATGATCATGAGGTATCATCAGTACCCTGATGATATCCAAGTTTACATCTCCATCCTGGCTGAAGTAAGTGATGCTATAGATTAGGGTTCTCCAACCATGGCAATTTTAAGACTTGTGGACTTCAACTCCCAGAGTCTGAAAAGGTTGGAGACCCCTGCTGTAGATAACTTTCCATGGAGGCTGTGAGGGTCTGGATGGGGTACAACAGACTTCATGGAGGTTCCTGGAGGCTGTGAGTGTCTGGATGGGGGACAACAGACTTCAATAAACCCTGGTAAAGGCTAGGTCACACTGGCCGACGGATGCAAAATGTATGCAAAAAGGACACAGCGGACGAGTAAAATTTTGGGGG